>JBCAUG010015879.1:0-10918 GCA_038406175.1 Haplosyllis leylae
TATATCTTAATCAATTTTTCTCTATCATCTACCTACCTAAAGCAAAGTTACAGGTAAATTAAAACACATAATCAGATGGGGCGCGACACAATTCTGATAAGAATTCTTGTTATTCATTTTCTTAAGCATAACCGCGCTATAACAATAGACAATGAACTTGCATACAGTCAACTTTTTGATATACAACATGTGATTATGTAATTCGAGAAGCATAATATAAGCATTTTACGAACAAGAAGTTAGACCAACATGAAACAATTACGAGGTAAACATGAACATAGGTATCATGATCAGTGACCAGTGGGGAAAATAGGAACATTCGAATTATTTCCATATCAATTTTTAGTTGCGCCTGCAGAGCGACTTATCTTCTCATTAAATTTATCTAACAACTTAACTTAAAGTGACAAATACAATACATTAAATTTGTGTTTTTATCCTGGGGAAGAAGTTGGGGGAAAATAGCAGAACTACTGGAAATGTCTGGGAAATGCCAGGAATTTTGCGAGGGGGAAGAAGTGAGAACCCTGCGCACGGCAGCATTATGATTATCTTTGCTAGCCAGTCTAATACCTTCCAACACTGATTCGTGGTTACTTAAATAAGATGTCGCATCTCTTTAAGGCCAGAAACTTGATGGTATGTCCGATTTACTGCCACTTAGACAGACAAATGCTGTTTACGTCTGGAAATTTTTTTCCCCCAATTGACCACAGAAGAGAGGTTTCACTGGAGTTGATTTTACGTCAAGGTTTGCAAGGATCGTGTATTCTTTCAGGCTTCAGCGCATCAGAAGAATCTGGATGTTGGAGCGAACTTATTTATCGGTAACCTGGATCCGGAAGTGGACGAAAAGATGTTGTACGACATTTTCAGCGCGTTCGGTGTCATACTACAAACACCCAAAGTGAGTAAAGACAATAAACGGGCTAATGGATTTTCCAACAACAAATCAGGCCTTTTGCTAGGACCCTGAATTTGAGTCTTGTAATGACAGAAAAGAGGTACATCTCGTAAATGTTGGTTTAAAGGCTCCTGATGTACTTTTTTGTGGCATCCCGGTTTTATAGGAAATGTGCACGGAGCCACCAGTGAAATTTCTTCACTCCGTTTAATTTGAGAAACATTTCAAAGATTAATTTCTATTTTCGTAGATTATGAGAGATCCAGATACGGGTAACTCGAAAGGCTACGCCTTCATCAATTTTGCAAGTTTTGCGGCGGCAGACGCGGCCATAGAGTCGATGAACGGACAGTATCTGTGCAACAGAGCCATCTCTATATCCTACGCGTTTAAAAAAGACTCCAAGGGTGAAAGGCACGGCACCCCTGCAGGTAATATGTCAAGGAATTCTTGACTGGCAACCATTCATCGTTTCTTCCAATGTACCACAACGCCATATTGTGATTACAGAAGTTAAGTGGATTTAGGTTCAACTCATTTTGTACTCTGCCTTTCAGAGCGTTTGCTGGCAGCTCAGAATCCGTTGTCTCAGGCCGACAGACCTCACCAGCTGTTCGCTGATGCGCCTCCTCCCCCTGCAGCACCTGCTTCGGGTGTTACATCCAGTTTGCAGCCTCCCCCTCCACCGCCATCAGCGGGAGGCGTTCCACCCCCTCCAGGACCAGGTGAGCGAATGATTAAACAAAGAACGGTTGAACTTTCGAGTTTACGACAGACATCAGGTTTATCGAAAAGTGGCTGTTGAAGTATTTGCCAAGAATATGAAGCAAGCTCGACAAGTGACTTTCATATTCAGCACTACCATGCAGATCTATGGAAAGGACCGGTGACGTTTATTTATTTTGACTGTATAATTTTTACTTTTCAGGTCAGTTACCGCCTCCTCCAGTTCCTCCACCCGGAGGTATGGGTCCGCCCGGTTCGGGAATGCCTCCTCCGCCCATGCCTCCGCCGGGAATGCCACCCTACCCACCGGGGGGTATGCAACGTAAGTATCTTAGATGAAGTTGTGTATCAGCAATGCAAATACAGATATCACTTCTTTGGTCACCTGTTTGTCCTTGTTATGCAGTGGTATTAGGCTATCGGTAGTAAATATTGTTTGTTTTCCTTTTCAGCGCCTCCCCCGATGCCACGACCTCCGCCCCCGATGGGAGGCCAGAACACATCAGGTGGAGACTCGTCACAGGGTCAGTCGATGCAGGCACCACCCCCTCCTCCGGGTATGATGCCCCCGAGACCTCCAAACATGCCTGGTAAGTACGCATATAAGTTAACTGCATATTTTATTTGCTCGGAGGAATAGATGATCATTTAAGGTTTGTCGCACACAAGCATTTGTCTCCCATTACTTTAAAACCTAATTCGATGTGATAGTTCAGTGACTCTGAACGAGAACCATACCACTAAATTGAGGGACAATAGGTCCTTGTCCCTGTCTCGTTCACAGTATTATAGTTTTCATTGCTTGTCTTGCGTAGTGTGAATTAGTAGTTACTTTTGATTACTTGTGATGTTTCTTTTCCTCCCGTGCAAACATATCTGGGCTGGAATGGAAACCTAAAAAGACCCAGATGTCGTTGATTTATTGCCATATTCTACTATTTATTTGATATTTACAGGTCCACCTCCTCCAGGAATGGGTCCACCCCCTGGACCACCACCTCCAGGTATGGGACCCCCACCGGGGCCCCCACCTCCAGGGATGGGACCTCCGATGGGAATGCGACCTCCTCCCAATTGGCGAGGACCACCACCTCGAGGACCTCCTGGGCCATGGAGTAAGTATAACTTTGTGTACAACTTTTAAAATTGTGAGTTTGTTGGAACGTACGTAAATATGAATTCTCATCGACGATCGCTCAAAACTGTTTAATTGTTCTTGTTTTGTTGCCATTTATTATGTGGCCGTTATGCAGGCCACAAGTGATTTTCCTAATCAATTCCAATTTGTATTTAAATTTACATCTTAGTCGTGCAAGTCTAGTCAGATTGTATTTTACCCATGTGACACATCAGTTCATTGACATGAATGATAATAATTTATCAGAAGATTAAAACAGTATCTTCTACAATTTTAAGTGACAACAATTTAAGATAGAGGAAATAAGTACTTGATAACCCTGTTTGAATTATTTTGTGCGCAATTTCATTGAAAACTTCATATTTTTCAGGAGGTCCACCCCCGCCCCCAGGAGGTTACCAGGGCCCTCCGCGCGGTCCCCCACCAAGGGGCCCCCCTCCCAGAGGAATGCGACCGCCGCCGCCCAGATTCGAAAGAAATTATCAAGACTATTGAAACGAGCATTGAAATACTGTGTAATCACACAGGTTTCTTGGTTTTGTGACAGTGAGCAAATGCGACCCTTTATTCAGTTGGAAGCAACAGTGGGATGTGGTCACATCTTCGTTGAAAATCAGTACATAAATTGTGGCCTATTGCGACGGAATAAAATAGATGCCCAGAAATTTGGGTTGCGAGTTGGTGGCACAGGCTGGGAATTTTCTTTGACTAAAAATATTGTTTGTTGGCGAAAGAAAATAATGCTCCAGATACATGCTCAAGTATGTAACAGAAAATGTTAAAGAGTTTTAGCCATGTGCAATTTGAATATTAAATTATTGTGTCTGTCACACATGAACTTTTTTGTAAATATATTTGTAAATATAGAAATCATTCCGAGTAAATAATATCTGCTTCATATAAAAATGTATTCGTTCTTTTTTCTTTTTATGTTTGTTCAACTGTCTTTGTCGGTTTCATAACAGAAAAGTGAACATATTTTCGCAATTATAAATAATATTCATTTTATTTACATGAACAATAATGTTTATTGGTGACCATGACAACATAACTCGTTGGCAGGGAAACACGCGTCACATAGTTACCGTAACCGTGGTTACCATACATACATTACACAAAACATACAAGATATTAACAGTTTTGCTTTTTACAAAGTGGCAAAAAAACACGTGTGTGGAAGTTCAGATGGAAAGGAGGAGTGCATTTTCGGGAAGAGTACAAAAACACATCGCAATTGCTTTTTCTGTACAAAATATGTTGCTTCGCGTAATGAAAACAAAACGCCAAATCAAATGTTCAGATTCTACACAGCAAGTAATGATATACCAGAAATAAAGGGAGAATACAATAAGGAAGTGAGATTGATTAGAAGTGAAGACATTTCAACAAATATTATCACGTCATGGAATATACAGTACATTTTAGTTGTATTTTACTGGCGTTCTTTTCTGCAAAGGAAATACCGCCAAGATAGCCATATCTTTCAGTTTGTAATATATAATTTGCGTTGTCATGTAATGTATAAGTGTGACGGAAATTTACAAGTTAAGTGCAAATTTTTTGTCTCGAAGGAAATATAAACTAAGACTTTGGAAAAAAAATTTAATTGTTGCCACAACAGACTCCCCTTCCGGACATTGAAAATTTTATGAACACCGCTAATACATGTACGGATCTCTTTGTATTTTCCACCACCTCCGGGATGTGTAGGCTCAATGAGGGTTTCAGTTTTCGGTAAGGCTTAGTGGATCAATCAGACTCTCAACCAAGTTTTTCCCATAAAATGTAATATGATGATTTTGACATGTAAATGAAAAATTCTTTTCAGAATCAAATATCTTCAAGTATATTTTTCTGCTATTATCAGATGATGGTCTAGTAAAGTGTATCCCAAAATTCCATGTGCAATTAAATCTTTACAAAAAGATCCTAGTAAAATAGAAACTTTACAGTTTCTACATTGGAAGACCGAAGAGACCGAAACTTTCCTTGAGCAGATCCACCCTCTGGGTTAATCTCCAAAAGCTCACTGCCATTCCTATCCACAATCAATTCACTTTTTTGACAGAAGTTAGACTTCACAGAGGACACCATTGAAGATCATATCCAAGATCAAGTTGACTCATTCTACCTTAGAAAATTTCAGCACCTTGTTGAGCATAAGATATGCGCGTTATTTTTTTACGTCTACACCATGGCATTAGAAAGCTTACAAGTAAGTGTCAATACTTTTTTTGCAGCACTGAAAAATTATTTTTCAAATTTATTGAAGCGGTGAAAAAAATCTGGCTTGCCATGGCATCTGGCTCTAATTCGAAGTAACTACCTGGCTATGTACAATTGTCGTGACCCACAATAAGTGGCCCCGGCTGTTTCAAAATATTGAGGTCTAAAAAATGAAAGCTTTCTGAAAGTATTATTTCAGTAAAGTTAATTCTAACATGTCTCATCAAAATGTTATTGCAAAACAAAAATCAACGAACAGATCCGATGAATATGTCAATTGTGAAATAGGTCCCAAAAAACCAACATTCACTGCCTATGTATGATTTTTGGACTAGAATAAAACATACTGTATCAATGTTCTGTGCTGCGCCCTACAAAAAGTGTAATAACATTAAAACATGAAAATCTATGGCATGTACAAAATACCCATTGTAACAAAAAATCATCATAGCAACGCCAGCATCTTACTGTTACATGCATACTGAGTATTTGTGCTTGTTCTAACAGTTTGTGCATTCTATTTTCAAAACAAATTTAACATCGTGAGACTTTCAGAAAAAAATCAATATACGGCTAAGCATTCCCTCTTTTGAATGTATACACATTTTAAAGACACAAATGAATCTGGTACACAAAATTGACAACTGTTGCAGTGAGCATAAAATGTCTGTCCGAATCAACAAGTTTATGAATCCCTAAACAGCGGACATTTTGTTTTAGGTGCTTGTTCAAAAGGTGGAGTACTGTACTACAAATTAAAATGTGCGCTCCAAAGGGAGAGTACTATTCTTTGTGCTGTACAAAAAGCCGCATTTCAATCTATCGCATCTAATACTGAATCTTGTACAAAAACATTAGCTTTCGCAAACTGTTAGCGATAAATCGGATAAAACCATCGATTCCATTAAATAAGTCCATTACCATGATTACGAATGCTTTACATTTTAGAAATAAAAAATGAGGTAAACAATCAATACAGAAACAGTTTTTAACTGTTTAGTACAAAATCAGAAACATTCGAAAGTTCCACGAAACAATTATATTATCAAGCGCTCTCACTAGTTTGTTTTCGGGATAAAATCTCACTGGAAGGAAGTTTGTGTTTTTGGTGTACTAAGTCTTCAAGTCTTCAGTTTCAAAAGTAACATTTCAACTGGACACGCATAACAGCTGTAGCAGGTGTCTGTGGTCACCGCAGAACCAGTAGCAACTGGCCATTTAGCTATTTTTGTTGAGGACAACAACGGACCTTGGTCACCTCCATCACACTGCAAGTAACGATAGGAGCTCGATGTGGTTCTACACGGCACAGGAACTAGCGGTAGTCGCCAGTTCCGGTTCCATAAGTTGGCAAGTGGAGTAGTGGTAGTATTTGTGTGTGCAATAGCGTCAAACATTGTGATGCAATCATTGTTTGTTGTTGTGCATTTCTGCAGTCGGCAACCTTGAATACTTCGTTTGTGGTATTAAGTAACGGTGACCACTATTTCCAGATCACAAAAGAAATTTCTGTTGCTTTTAGAATGTAAGTTCCAGTCCTTTCCTGCTGTCAGTGAACCAGCGGTAGCTACCAGTTCCAGTACCAGAAGAACAACATTCAGTTCCATTTCCATGACTGCCAGTGTTCCTTGTACTAAGTTGGTACTTACAGAACGAATGTAGCCATTGATGTGACTGGAGAACCGATTGTAGCCACTACTTCCGCTCTACAGCTACAACTTCCGGTCTTGTTTGGTTGGAGGACGATTGTCACTGCACCCGGCACCACAACGTCACTAATAGAATGAACCTGCAAAGCCGCTACTATCGTTAATATACTGTCACTATTCGATGATCGTAACCGCTATTATACAGTCGATGCGAGATACGCGGTAGCCGCCACTTCCGGTACTATACTGAGGCCTCGGGACTGACGTCGAGCACGATAGCTTTGAGGCGGTTGAGTTCCCGTTGTGTCGCCGCAAGGTCGTTCACAAGCTTCGTCTCCCGCTCTTTTAACCGCTTCACTTCCTTTTGACTCGCCTGTGAACATTAAACGGTGTGAATCAAAACTGCTCATTACAGAAGAATATTACATTTACGAGCCTCAAAAGATGGCTGAAGAAAAGACGGTGACCACGCAAAGGAATCAAGAAATTGAATGGACTGAATTCACCAAAGTGAGAATCTGACCATATTTAACTTCTTAACAAGAGTGACCGGTCCAGGGTTTCCGATACTCGGAACAATCAGGGTCTTTGCGAAAGGACAGTATTAGTACTCACCACGTTTTGTTTTAATAGATCCAATTTTTCGCACTTTAAGCGGTTCACTTCCTGTCGTAACGATTCCATTTGCCGTGACAACGAATCTGAAAAAGGAAGCCAAAATTTGTTTTCCAAAAAATGTTCTTTAATTTTGATCCTTGAGTTTTCGTTCTGGTATATTTAATCCACCCATTAACTTCCAACTTCAAACATAAAAAAAGCCACTTTTAGTAGCCAAGCAACCAATTCCTCCTCACCTTCGTGTTCTGCACCGCTGCCATGGTAACCCTGGTCGTCACTAAAGCTGTTGGAAAGGGAGATTCGCTTGTTGTTACTTGGAGTTTCAGCTGAAGACATACTCTCCTGAAGTAAATAAAATGTTTACACTTCGATCGCAAAGGGTGCCACTCATTTTTGAGCAATTTCACAGCTTCACTAGAAGTTTTATCACAGTAAAATGGAAACAAATGCTTCAATTTAAAAAGAAACTGAAGGACCAATTTTGTTGTTGTTTTTATTTTGTGTTGAATGCGAATATTGCATCTTTAATGGACCATTGGTTCTTACCATTCCAGTGTCTGAGTCGTCTTGTGTGTGATGCTCCTCCATAGAATTAAAACTGCTCGCCGAGCTTGACCGAGAAACCCGCATACAGCTGTACCGAATAAAAAAAATTGTATTGTTACGTTGCTGGCTCTGCAGAGTCGCTTTATTATCTTAATCGCCACATTTTCAGTCTTTTTCGGTTACGTTGACGCAATTTCTTTTTGAAACACAAAAGACAATTTCTGCAGTGCATACTCACATAGGTTTATCAAGTGTAGATTCAGGACTAGACTCGGGACTGGCAGGTGGACTACACGTTTTATACGAGGAGGAATACGTAAAGCTTCCGGTACTCGTTGTCTCACACGGGTGTCTGCAAGCACCGCAGAATGAGCCATTGACACATTGCGTGATAAAATAAGTATGTTACCCAAATTGAAAAGAATCCACAATTGAGGTTTTCGGTTTTGAATCCTTGTTTAGTTCATTGAATTAGGTAAAGAATTCCAAATAAAATTAGATAAAACCCAAAACTGCAAACCTCGAATGTGTTGATTAAATTTTTCACTTTTTAAAATCATCGTCCAATTATTTTTCAGGTTTTAACACAGTACTATGATCTGTGGTCCTTTGAAAGTCATTGAAGTAAAGAATCACTTTCAAAGTCAAGCATAAATTCCCTAAAATCTATAGGTTTATTAAGTCTATTTTTTGCTTCACAAATACAAAAATCAATTTGAAATTAAATACTCACGCTTTGTCGGGATGTTCCGTGAGGTCCTTGGACGTTCTGTCCGATTTACGTGTTTTAATCTTCTGTGGCCGATTCTACAATCACAACAAAAATAAATCGCCATAAAATTACAATTCGCGAAAATTAAAATCTTGTAAAGAGTCCATAGGAAGAAAAAGTATTAAAAATTCCTATTGAACACAAAATAAATTGTGCTATGAATAAAAATTATCAGATAAAAATAATGAAATATTTTTGTATGAATTCTGTTTTAGAAAGTGAACAGATTCCTTAGTATTGACACCCTGACTTCGGTCAATCAATTAGTTATGAATAATGTAAACGATTTTGTGAAGAGGTAAAATCAAAATGAATGGACTATTTCGGGACTGAAAATCATTGATCATTCTCATAGCTAATCATCACTTATAAAATGCAGGAAAAGGTTCACGATTGTAAATAACATGCAGGAAAAGGTTCATGCTTTTGCAATCACTTCATCTGTTATTTCCAATAAAAATAATTATTGTAATGCCATTAAAATTTCAAGACTAAAGGACTATTCAACCAAGTTCAAAGGTAAAAGCAATCAACAGCGTGCCATTTCAAACCAGTCCGACTTAATCATGTGATTTGCAAGAAATGTTTCTAGTTCTTTTCGGCGTTTGATCCGGATTCCAACTTGGTGACTCGATTACTCAGGTTACCATAAAATTGTTCGAAATCCTTTTTGCCGGTAATTGACATCACACTAATTTTTTTGCAAAGACGGGGAAAGCCTTTTCGTGAATCCTTTCAAATTTGGCATCAAAATTCCCATCATTTTCTTGCACTCTGTGGATTAATGGGCTTAATCAAGCTGGGCTTAATCTACAAGAACACTCAATCTTCTTCGCTTGCAGGCTACATGCTTAGGGTTGGGGTTGATGTTGGATTGAAAGTTTCTACATATTATAGCACTACCATTCCTGGGGATGACAAGTTCTTAACACATATCAGTAGTAGCAACACATGTGTGAATCACACACATGTGTGTGCACATATTGACATATTTACCGCCTTTAAACCCGGCGTGTTAGTAGAAGTAGTAGTACTAGATGATGCACCCGCTACCAGAACGGGCTGCTGGGCCTGCGCCCCCGCGCCACCACCACCACCAACATCACTCATAACCAGCTTGGGTGTTTTGGGGGTACTTGGAGGAACGCCTTGGTTCAGTGACAACTCGTATTCGCCAACAGGTGGTAACCCTGGTGACGGGAGCGAACCGTTGATATGGAGACCACCACGTTTTGTGTAGGATTCCAGGGAAGGACTTCGTACCTTTCCAGTGATGGCTCGGCGGAAAGTGTCGAAGATGCGAGCACTACCCTCCGTCGTCTTGGTTTCTAGTAACGAAATCTGCCCGTATATGGCGACGTTGTTCTGGTGTAAATCCTGATACAATGTGTCCAGTAATGCCGTCCGGGTTCGCTCCTGTAAAAACAATTCAGGGAATATTATTGGTTCCAACATGCCTTTCAAGATGTTAGTTTGATTCTGTAGGGAAATTACCCTCTCCTTGTCTGATTTTTGTCCCTACCTCTAACTTGGCGAACCTGTCGGCCTTGTAGCAGGCGTGTTCTGCGTTGATTAGTTTGGTGAGCAGGAATTCGCGGAACTCCGATCCCTTCTCGAACACGCTTGGGCTCGGTAGCGTTGGACCAAAAAACGGTACATCGTCTCTAGCGGCAACCGTCACCTGGGGAAAAACGAAAATCATTACATTTCTGTACTTTGGCTGCTACGTTCATACGGACTGCTTGTGCATGAGCGACTCCTATGGACATAAACTTCTTCAATTTCATGGGGTTTTGGAGAAAAATTGACAAAGGGACTTGGGGTTCCCAGAGGGCTGGAGCCCCCTTCTATAAGTACCGATCCACCCCTATAATCTGCCTTGAATTAAGTCTTTGGTGAGTAGTTGCTATGGTGAGGTACCTTGTACTCTGTATTGGGTGAACAGGGGTCGGTAGGTGTCACCACGAGGAATGCGTGCAGGAAGTGCGACGCGATCATGTTGGGGATGAACGGCGTGTTCGTCTCCTGGAAGACGATAGCGACGATGTCATTCCCAATGTGTCGCTTCCGCTGTAACTGTAAAAAAGCAATAACGAGGAATTTATTATCCAATTTAAAATCAGAATGTTGTTCAAGGAGAGTTTAGGATCAGAGTCACTCAGGCCCATTTTTCAGTGACAGTTTTTTAATTGTTACCGCCCGCATCCGTAGGATGGGGAAGGTAATAGTTTGAGTCCTGTTTGTCAGTTCACAAGGGGGGGGGGGGTACTAAATCCCATAATATTTTTCAACATCCCATAATACTCTGAAAAAAAAAAAAATCCCAGCATGCCATGGGA
>JBCAUG010015890.1:0-10918 GCA_038406175.1 Haplosyllis leylae
TAAAAATTGTTAAAAATACTGAAATGAAATTTTTGCCTCCTTCATGGAAAAAAGGCGGATAGCATGAGTGCGCATGCATGAGCGGATAGCATGGAAGATGGCGCCACGAGTAGCAGATAACGCAAGAAATTAACTCTAGGTGTCACTCTAAACTCGAGACGGCGACTCGTCAGTTTGTCATACACCATCCGTTATGTATCTATCATTCAAGACTGAAATACGTGTAAACTGCACAATAGAACTGCATTGAATCAATCTATTCAAATGTTTTTAACCTTCCACCATTTCGTACCTTCCTTTATCATATAACCTTGATATATTGTAGGTTTGGGAAGTTTGTTATTAAAGAATCTGCGTTTTCGAGACTTAGAAAGCATTTTCGAAGGAGATCATGAGGACGCCGCTGAATATCAAGAAAGGAAAGAGTCCCCTGCGGAAGCCGGAAAATTCGAAAGTTCCCTTTTCAGTCCGAAGCAATTGGCAACTATTTCTAGTAACAAAAATGGTAAGTAAGGATATTATTTGAAATCAATGGGTCTCACGACTCCATGAATGCAGGGAAAAGTAGCCAACTTGGAAAGCATGGTTCCGGTCATTGCACAATCTTATGTGAACATGTTATCTCAGCGAGGGCATCCTACTTCGACATTGACTTCGCTTCACAAAAGAAGTTGACTTAATTTCCCTTAATTCAGTGCTTCGGTTTGACAACGGCTAATGTCATTTGAAATTATATACATCGAAATGTTATTTATCTATTTGGACATTATATGTTATTTCGACTGAATGTTTGCAACTCTCAGTGTCTATTAATTTTAGTCCATAGTCTGTTAATTTTTTACTCATAAAATTGTACAAGGATTTGCTTGGTCTCCTAAACAGAAAATGTCATGTACCTTGCACACTTGGTAAAACAAGTAGGTGTTGACTATTTTATAACCAACATCTTGCTCATTGCCTGGTAAAACAAGCAAGGGATTATTTATGGTGCCATGAAACTTTATGGTTAAATAAAACTTTGCTAAATATTTGATAAAAATTTACCCTACATTCAATATTATTTTACCAAAACCTTGTGAAATCTTTGGCAAATTTTTAGCAAAAATTTAATTCAAGAACTGATCCAATAGTATAGTGAGCCAATACAATTCTGGCAATGTTGGCAGAATGATTTATTTATGTGAGTGAGTATGTGAGACCCATCAAGTAAAGCAGGAATTTCTGAATTGTATTTTTTTCAGTTGTGTTCAGTTTTCACTTGTTGCGTCTAACTTTAGAGTACGCCAATGCAGAGAAATCATGACATCTTAGCTCCAGACATTTCTGCCTAAAACTGGGGTCTCAATTAAATTTTTGTCAAAGATTTGGCAATGATTTAGTGATGATGCAAGTTACCATCCAAGATGCCAGTTTTGAAACTAAGGTCTTGTGACTTCTCTGCATTATCAGACTGGTCTCCAAAACAGACAATGTCATGCACCTTGCACACTTGGTAAAACAAGTAAGTGTTGTCTATGTTTTCATGAGTAAAATCTTGCTCATTGTCTGGTAAAACAGGTAAGGAATTATTTACAGTTGAATTAAATTTTGCCATATATTTGATAAAAAATTATCATCTTTTCAAATTAATTTACCAAAAACTTGTGAAATCTTTTATCAAATCTTAGGCAAATCTTTAATAAAAATTTAATTTAACAACTGATCCAAAAATATTTTCAACCAAAACAATTCTGGCAATGTTGGCAGAATGATCTCTTTTAGGGAAAACTCGACTGTTTTATTTGTTCTGTAAGCACTTTAAACAAATTAACGGTATTGACTCATAATGATATGAACTTTCTCTATCGGCAGCAGAACAAATTTACCGTTTTTGCATATGTTTGGAAATGTTTTGGAAATTAATCAACTTTAATGGCTATTTAGTTAGCTATTTTTCATTCAAGACTGTCTATCACAACTTGCCCATAAAAATCAGTGGCGGCATCATTTGCAGCTTATCCCTTGAGTACAAGTTATAACCTCAATTGGACAAAGGTTTGCAATAACGATATACAACCTAGTCAAATAAGCCAGAAAGGAAAATACGGCATAGATTAGTGCGCCATGTTATAATCAACAAAGGATTCATATCAGCGTCATTATTCTCCACTATTAATCTTCCTTCATAATTAACCGGACATAGATACTTGTGGAGGTTTATCATTCCGTCGAGTCGGGAATCTCTTTGCTATTGTCTACTTTGGACATAATTGGATATTTGATCCCGAATTTCATTAAAGACTTTTTGACTGCGGGATATTTTCCTCCAATAAAAACTTCCGAACTGCTTACATGTAAATGATATGGAAAAACTACCGAGTAGTTATTTACCGAAACTCCTCTTTTACTGATATTTATGTCCAGGTAGCTTATTTATTAAACCCTAATCCCTAAAATACTTCCGGTAGTGATTTTTGTCAATTTGTACCAAACGCAGCTGTGGCGTCAGTCGTCATCAAGTTTCATACTACGGTAGCACTGATTGATTATTATTCGATGCACATCCTGGTCAATTGCATTGTATTCTAATGATTAGTGGACCATGAATAATAGACAAAATAACACTTAAATTTTGATGAAAGTGTAAATTAAATTTAAAAATGTTGATTCATTCAAATAATTTTATCTGTGGCACTTACATTTTGGCATTTATAAAGTTTCACCATGTTAAATTTGAGGAAAATGGAGATTGTAGTTGATTTCTATGGAAACTTGAACCATCTTTGTGGCTGGTCAATGTTGCTGAAATTTTCACAGATATCTTAAAACATTATGTTTTCCAAATGCTACTAGATTTTCAAGGTGTATGTTGTCAAGAATGGAGTGCCACATTTGTAGAGTTTAGGGTAGGGTTATAAAGTAAGCCAGCAGAAAAGAAATTTACCTCCAGATAGAAAACCCCCAAATTTTGAGCCAAATTTAATACTAAATTTACACATACATGACTATAACACTCTTGTTGACCTTTTCAAGCACTTTTTTTTCATTTAAAAATATGTCTGAAAATTGCTGGCATCAGCAATTTTTGGACATGTTTTTGCCATTTGTCAGACGAGAATTGTCTTCAGAAATGAGCAAAGAGTGATAGAACCACACAAACATGTTAAACATGATAATTTTGAAATTTTAACTAAATCACTAAAAATCACTCAATTTGGGGTCTTGGAATTCTTTTTTTATCTTATTTCACCACTTTTTAAAAAAATGATTCAAATTGCTTGACACTACAAGCCATTAACCCAGAATCCCCCCAAAAAATTCACAATTTCTAAATTTACAAGAAAACCATAAATTGCAAAACTTCTCAAAAGGTGCCTTTTAGTAGGTAGAAAGGTTCTCTACAAATTTCCAATTGACACTACATCACTATCATCAACCTTTCATGCTGTAAATGGAAATTACTGAAATGGCCATAGCTCAAACACTGGACCCAAAAAATTGCTCTGTAAATTCACATATTATTACACATCAAAATTCCAAAATTTGGTGGGTCAAAAAAATTGGACAACTTTTTGAGATCTCAAAAATCTGCCCAGCAAATGGCCAATCAGTGACACATTCAAAAAATCAAAACCAAGGTGTGTAGAACACCCTAGGATACACCTATGGACTAATTCTCAATCAAATCTGTGAATCTCGAGTACCCTTTAAGCCATCATGAATGTGCTGAAAATGTAACTTTTTTTCAACAGCCCACAGCACCCCCTTAAGTGTGTCACAACCTCTCAAAAATGGTCCCATGATTCAGCCAAGTTATCTGCCCATCTCAGACTAAAGAAATATATATCAGACTGCTTCATCAAAAAACAAATTGATCTTCTGAAGGCACCCAATTTTGGAAAATTACTCCAATGGCCCTTGAGTTGCCAAAATTGACCAAAAAAGGGTCCTAGATGGTGTCTTAAGGTGTCTTAAGTCCAAATGTGACAAAAGAATTCCAATGGGGTGTCCCAAATTGGTGATTCAAAATTCTCACTCACCATACTATTAAGTGGTTCAAGTGTAAACTTAAACCACCCAAAAATGATACATTAAGCTGGAATGCTATATTAACAAGCATTAGCCTATCCCTTTTGTAACCTAGTCACCCGACATTAACACAGAAAAATAGCAGAAAGTAGAAAAACAATTTATCAAATTTTCTTCCTTATTTCTTATAAAAATTTTGATATTAAACCTTAATATTAATGATAACTATTGTAACCAATATATATGGAATCCATTAAACATTTCAAAACATTGATCACCTAGATCACAAAACTGTTTTTGCTAAATTGTAGTTCATTCCACGCAGTTCCCATTGACTTGAAATACACACTTTTGACAAGTTGTGAAAGTTGTGTAAAGACATTTGCTCAACTAATTTCTTCGGGTAGACTGTCCTGCCATTAACTACAGCAGTGTCACCAAATTCCATTAATTATTACCATGTTACAATTTGGGACAAACTCATTAGATATGGGAAATATTTTTTCAGCCATTATGTGGCTAATATTTGATAGATTAAAACTATTTTCAGTTGGGATTTCTATTCAAATTCTTCAGATAAAAGGGATAATAAAGTGACCCTTTTTATAAGTTATTATGATTAACTTGAAGTCCAAAAATCATTCTCTGTCTGCGAAACTTTCCGGGATAAATATAGACTCAAAATCAGTTTAAGGTTGAGACATTGCTTTCTGAGTAGTGCACAACATGCAAAGGTTGTTGAGGCTGATGCTAGGATATTCTGCTCTTAGTGTCTCTGTTGTTCCTCCCTCTCTTGACTAGGTTGAAAGTTAACTTTTACACCAGTTTCTGTTAGAGGAATTTTTTCTTTTAAGTTCCCTAGGTCTTGGTGATTTGGTGCGTAATATAGGTAAATCTTTCCACTGCGTATTTTGTCTTTTTATAATTTAAGTATCATCTTACTATATTTAGTTTTACAACCCAGACTAACGAAACATTCATCTGAGACAAAGATACAATTGAGTAGAACACAGTAATTGGTTTAAAGATATTCATACAAAATGTCCAAAGTCCTGAATTGTTGAAGGAGCAGAAGTCTCACCAGCAGTCAGTTTGCAACTCAGACATTCCCTGTCCCCAGGTTTTCAGTCATCAAAAATACATTCTTGAGATACAAACTTAAATTTTTGCAAAATTTGGTGCGTGAATTAGATTGGTGAACTTCTGATGACAAGAGTTTTGTTTGTTTTTTGTGGTGGTCTGGTTTTCTATTTAGGTGGTTGCAAGTACTAAATCTGCATCATTGCTATCAGATATTAATTCAAGGAAATCCAGACTCTGGTTGTTGTTACTTTGCAGCTGAATATAGGGTATGACTGCTGTTTCAGAATTGTTGGCTTGGTCTTGAAAAAGCACTGCTTCATTTTCTGATGTTGTAGGTGTTTCTGGGAGCATTGGAATTCTGGTGTACTTTCATCTTCTATTTCAAAGTGAAGGCTGCATTCTTTCAGTAATCTTGAGACATTGCCTGGACATGACAAAGAATACATGAGGTTCATTCCCATCAACATTTTTTCATCCTCTTTTACTCTCTGATAAATGGCAAGACTTTGGATTCATTTGTGGCCCATGACACTCATGATTTGATAGGAGGGGGGGGGGCAGTGAGCTCTTGCCAGGTTGGTCATACTTGTGACTCATATTGAATGATTGGTGTAACATGTTTCCAGATCTACATTTTCTGAGAAGTCACTCATGAATGAGGAGTGTAGGTTCTTGCCAATTGTGACTGCATTGAAGTAAGGCTGAACTCCTTTCTGGATTTTCCTGGCATAAACATCATCAAATAATTCTTGGCTGGCTGAAAAGAGCTCACTTGTCAGTATGTTGTGTGGATATTTCTTGTGTTTGAGAACCCTTTTAAGACCATATCTGAGAGATCTGAAGGTTTGAACTATATATTGTTTTCATTGCCTTGTTCATCTTATTTTGCTTGTCTTGCACTGAACTAAAATCTTACCAGAATTTTATCTAATGTGTATCAGATAAGCTTGGAGCTGGTTTGATGTAGATACATCAGATTTCAGAGTATTTTTCTTCTTCACACATCTTCTTATCACTTATTTCTTCTTCTGTAAACTCTTGAAACCACTTTCTTTCATTTATTTTTGACATATCTACAAAACATGAATTTACTGAATTTTCGTCTGTAAAAAGTTTTCTAATGTTGCGCCGGGGGCGTGTCACGAATGCAGTTTTATAATTTATAAAAACAAGAATTCTTATCAGAATTGTGTCGCACCCTATCTGATTATGTGTTGCTTTAAATAGGTAGATGATAGAGATAAATTGATTAAGATATAGACTTAAAAGAGTAGGAGAGATAATGAAATTTAACAATAAAGAGATAAAAAGTTAAATGTGAGATGAAGGCAGTGGCGGATCTACATTGGGGTGCGAGGGGCCAAAATTTCTTTATTTTCATGCAGTTTTCGGGAAAATTGGTCAAATAGTGTGTTGGCGCCCCCCCCTGGGAAATTCTGGATCCGCCGCTGGAAGGCTGGGGTGGGAGGTTCTGTTTGATGAAGAGATGAAGAGTGAGGTAGAGTTTAATTGAGACGAGTGAGATGAAGAGATTTATTTTTGGTCAGAACATATGTCAAGCTAAATCTGGTGTTATCTCAAATTCCCTTTGACAAGTGAGAAGAAGAGATGAAAAGTGAGATGAAGAGATGAGTGAGGTAGAGTTTAATTGAGACAAGTGAGATGAAGAGTGAGCTGAAGAGATGAAGAATGAGATGAAGAGATGAATATTTTTTCAGTCTGAACATGTATCAAACCAAATCTGGTGTTATCTCAAATTGCATTTATGGGGGGGGGGGTTCCGAAAAAGCTAACAAGCAACCCTACATCCATCCATCCATCCGGACACCATAGTGACCAGATAAATCGCTCCGCTCGGAGAGGCGGCCCGACTAATACTGTCAAGATTGCACTATTCATTTACAAACATTCACACATAGTAGATGTATCCCTCTGAATCAGTAAAAATTATGTGTTTCAAATTTTGCAACCCATTCAGAACCAATAAGAAACGTAGAACTCGTGAGTAATTAGATACATTCATATCACTGATACATTTGGTTGTACTCAATTGGATGAATGTTGAATGACTTTTGTGTCGTCACAAAAGAACAGATCTTGCGTTCAAGTAAACTGGTTCATGCAGAAATTGGACACTTCACTGTTGAATTGGAGTGGATAATCATATTTTCTTTCTGTTTTAGGATTATCAAAACGCCAGGGCGTGTCAGTCTCTGACTTGGCGCAGTACCTCAACAATCTGAAAGCGCGTAATGTGGACGACGACGGAGTCAAACTACAGAGTCTCAGATTCGGAAAATGATTATAATATCATAGACTTTATGATCATAGGAATAAAAATAATTTTGGGGGGGGGGAGATAAACACAATATATGCTTTATCATTATGGTCCAAATCAATGTTTCACTCCCAAATGTTTGCAGTCACGCATACACAAAAAAAAAACTTAAAGCGCAAAAAAGTAATGATGACATTGAGCACGAACGTGGTGACGTTGAGCACGAACGTTGAGTATGCACACAGTCCTGTTTTTCTTTTCTTGTAAATAACTCTGGATTGTCAAACGGTTTCTGTCTCGGAAACATCAGACAGTACCCCAACCATATTTGTATTACAAGTTTCTAACTATGTGTACAGATCTGCAAACAAAACCAATCTCCTTTGAGTTCATCCGCTATTATCTCCCCACAAAAGGCACATTGTAGTAATTTAACATAGACTATGTAATAGAGACCTTCTTTAACGCATATTTACAATTTTACTGTGTTCAAGAAAAAATGTGTCTGAGCTGTAACATTAGGACCATTAGGATACAAATTCAAAAAAGCCACAGAGGTAAAAATAACTGAGAAATAAGGTCTAAAAATATCATAGAAATTCGACATTTATTTTCCTGTGACTTGATGTAAGGTAAAAATCTTTATAGACGCACTTAGGCAATTAATTTCGGATTGTAAATTTTTAATAAACGTGGAAAAGGAATTAAAACGACCCTAATAGAGCACTTATTGATAAATTTGTAAATTTAATACATGTAATTTACCGCTAATGTGGGCTGAATTCTGCAAACCTTCAGCGAGATTCTCAATGTCATATTGTCTAATGTTCCCTCACTTCAGGAGCTATTTCATTAAAAAAAAGACACCTGTGACACAATATATTTCCTTTGTATCGAAGTGTATGTTAACTACACCAACCAACTGTTAATTATGTCTCGGTAATAACAAGGATTGAACCAGTAATGATACCATTCATAAATTCTGCATTTGTAGCTCACCTTATTTCTGATAGCATTTTGCTGCCTACCTAAACCTAAGTTTTTATTTAAAGCAACTATATAAAATTCCGTCTTCAAACAAACATCACAGACAGTAAGACTCCTTTCTTGTCATTTAGAAATGATCTCCTAATCATGTAATCGTTAAATTTGATCTCTTTTAAGGTGAAGGAGAATCGTTGTAAAAGTTTTCAGAAGACTTTCTTCTTCGTCTTCACAGGATGCAGTAAATATTCTGAGTGGTCCATCTCTGTTGTGAATACTAACGAAGTTTGTAAAGTAATCACTGTAAACATCGCAATTAAATAAACACCCTGTTCACTTTTGATAGATTTTAGCATGCATTCACTTTTTGTTATTCATAAACGGTTAAATCAAGAAACGTATGCTAATTTTACACATTAAAATTACCACAAATAACCTAACTGGGGCTTCCTGAAATACGTTTTAATTTGTTTTGTCTTGAATCAATTTACATCAGTTTAAGTATATTTTTATTCGAAAGTTTGGAACTTAAATAATATTGTCTTCTTGAAACGTAACACTTAATATGCATAGAATTCCTCAATTTATGTAATTAGATTAATTGGGATCAAGGGAAGGCTAAGCATAAATGTCCATAAAATCATTTAAAATGAAACCAAATTAAATCAAAACAAAGTCAACTGTATTTCAGATAACCTCGAATAACCGCGGTTCAATAGTTTCATATCGCTTACTTCTGTAACGATAAAATACGTCGGCATGTTTAGTGTAATTTTAAAGGTTATTTCAACCATAATTGCGTGTCTGCATTGGAAACATTTACCCAAGATCCTCAGCACGGACAAACTTTTACAAAAGATCCATCAATGAAAAACTGACGCTGAAATTAACACAGCTAGTCTGGTTTTCCCCTGAAATCTATCTTGCCACCGCGTTCGATATTACCAAAAAATTCTTCTCCAAGGATAAAGCAGTCAAGGTTTGAAGAATTCAAAATATTGATGTGTTCCTAGTTTATGTTTTCTTACAGAGAAACAAACGTCAGTTTTGGAACATCCAATGAGAAAAAAGCAAAAACAAGTATTATAATACATAATTTAATAAGAAAGTTGTTGCTTGACAATTACAATGTGTCGGCTGTATATTGAAGGCCTTTCATCAGTCCAACGGGAAGCATGTTACATGTACCTGCAAAATGCTCTATGATATAAAACAATCTCGCTGGAATTGTGCTTTCCATGGAAAGGGAATAACATCATTGCGAAGCTTGTTTACAAAAAAAGGCGGAGAAGAAAATCTCTCATTACTTCAAAAATCAATCGTTTACATACATGATTCTATTTCACTCTTCTCATTCATTCTTCCATTCACTCACTGCAAAGTATATTAACTACTCTATCGAAAATTTCTTGAAATACAACCCCTGTAATCAAATGCCCGACAGGAGCATTCACTGAAAGGATTAATTGAACTATTCGCATTTTTTATTTTCTTCAGCTCTCATATGCAAGATCAGGCTGAGCCATGGTAAAGTTCCAGTTAAAAAGTTATCAGTGTAGACAGACTAATCAGCAGATGACCTAAGTTCTATCCATAAATTCTAACTACAGGAAAAAGTTTATTAAACCATAATGCCCTCTGATCTTTACTCTGAGTCTCAAGATTTTCTGCAAGTTGTAAATTTTTAGTGTTAACTCGAAGCTGCGTTGTCTTCCACATTAGCACAGTGGTATTCTCCTCGCACACAATACACTCACGCAATACAATTAGTTTGGCACACAGAGCAAGCAGGCAGTGTTCTTAAAAATATTGAATTCTACTTCTCATCTATGATGTAAAGACGTTTGTCGCATTGACTTAACCTTCCTAGCATGACAAATAAATATGTTTCAAAACTATGTTCTTATTTTCCGCATTGAAAGGAATTTATCATGTCAAGCCCAAGCAAACTAGAATCCACACTAAACAACTAAATAAAACATATGCACCATTTAATTGGTTTGAACAGGTCTGATCAGCAATATTACAAAAGAAATTATTTGAAACAAATTTGTATACTCTAACAAAGAAATCACATATCACTAATATTATTTTAACGGAAAGTTCGTTGGGCATCAATACTGATAACATATTTTATGGTGTGTAAAAGATTTTTAATTATTTGTAAGCTTAAGTCGCTTCAATTTCATTAAACTCGTTGTACATATTCAAGTTTATTTTAAAGTAATACTATCAGCGTGAATATGCGCCTTGTGACTACTCAGTGTCAATCACACACGCACCTACACCTGTAACTACACTAGTTCTCCAAAATATTTGTTTAATTTAAAAATAACTCGACACTTACAACTGTAACCAAGGAATGTAGAATAATAAATTATTAGCGGATGTACTATCACAACACAGACGAAGCACTATATGTCGTGCCAGCAAAGCGAGGAGGTGCGCCTGCTGGCAGTCAACCTTAATACTAGCCTCTCCTGCCAACCGGAGAGGCGGGCAGCTGTCCGAAAACGCCTAATACGCAAACCTCCTACCGTAAGGTTGGGGCGGCTGCACGGGTAC
>JBCAUG010015901.1:0-25143 GCA_038406175.1 Haplosyllis leylae
CTTTGCACGCTTGTATAGTAAACAAGTACAGAAACGTAAACGTAAACATTGTAACGAGTACCGAATAAATTATTATTCACAGCAAAGATGGCTTTCAATGTAAAATCAAAAGAAATTTTGCATAACTTTATCTATCCTTTTTTCATGTGTACAAAGTGAGAGCATAAATTACATACACTTGATTGGTAACAATTTATTCCAGTGAATGGTTGAAATGCAAGTGTTCCATCTTTATTTACCTCATAATTAACATCTGCACTTGGTTGGGAAGTGTCAAATGAAGTTTGAACAAGAAAATCCCGCGGGCTACACCTGTCATGGTCCTGTCCAGGAGGTACCCAGAGACCAGGGGTACCCCTAGAAAGGACCTGGGACCAGAAACAGTTGTACCACCCTCCCAGAAGGCACCTGGAACCAGAGCCTGGGGTACCCCCTTCCTGCTTGGTGGACAAACAAACTGAAAACACTACCTTCCCTCATCCTTCGAATGCGGGTGGTAACAATAAAAGCAACCAGTTCTGGGACCTGCAAACCATGTACCACCATAGTCTCTTAAATAAAAATGAGAGAGATCAGGTACTAGACACAGCGTCATTGTATGACGTCATGACGTTATTTGATTCGAGAGACCTGGTACAAAGACGTTGGTAACTTTATTGATCAAATTTAGCCACTGCAGACTGAAATCTGTGAAAAGCCTCAATTCTGGATATGGTGTTGAAAAACGAAAGGGGAAAAATTATTTTAAAAAAAAGGTTCCAGTGTAACAAGAATAACGGGTAGCGATTGTAAAACAGTCAAAAACAATTCCTCGCTCTGATTTTTGGATTGATTTTTCGTTTCAGGGGATTTTGCTACTGAAGGGAACCCGGTGTCCCGATGGTACGGCGGGAGGGCAGAAGATCGCGCGGCTCTGGGTCCACGAGGTTTACAGGGTCTTCTACGACCGACTCGTGGATGAGGAAGATAGGGCAACGTTCTTTAAAGTTACGAAGGTAATTCATTCTCCCAAGGGATTTTTGTTAAGAGAAATTGTTTCTAGAATCAAAAATTCGACATATTAGGTGATTTTGATAAAATAGTGACCGTTTCTGTTCACAATACAACGTCATAACTCCATTGGATTCAAAAGGCCCGTTGCCAAGACGTTGGCTGCTTTTTGATCTAGATGTTCCGCTTTTTTATTTGGAATTAAATTTTGTCTATTCCAAGTGATAATTCTGGTTAGAAAGCGTTGATAAATCTTTTACAATTTTACATCAAAGTGTATTCTGTCCGTGATGTTAGGAATCCCATTGTATTAGCAGCATCATGTGCCTGAGAAATCATGGGTGAGGTTCTTAAGCAGGATTTCTAGAAACATGCCAAAAATAGATTGTACCCCTTTTCGAAAGGGACACCACAGTTGGAAATATCCTGGATCCATAAAACCAATTGACTCATTCCGTTCATTTTACGGCAGACCGTTGTGGAGCAAAACTTCAAAGAGAAATTTAACAAGCTGTTCGAGCACCTGGCGACAGAACAGCAGGTGACAGACGATAACATCAGATCTCTGATGTTCGGTGATTACATGGCAAGTAAAGACGAACAGAAGTCTTATGACGAAGTCCAGGATTTGGATACTCTAAGAGAGGTAATGGAAACGATAAGACTGCAAACATACTCAGCTCTTCTTTCATCAGATCTATCCTAGTTTGCGCCATAACTATTTTCCGATAACAATCGGTACATTGGTATAAGCTAGCATTGCTTCAGTGACCCATTTTGCAATAAATTAATTTACATAGTCAATTATCAAAATTAAGACTAATCAAATGGTCGCGGATCAATACATGTGGAACATTAATATTGTCCGAAAATAAAAGGAAAAGGATTCGCCTTTGTTCGCCACTGTGTTTCGTTGAAATGAAGATTCAGTTCTTATTTTCAGATCATGGAACGGTACTTGGAGGATTATAACCTGATGAGTAAAGCACCGATGGATCTGGTGATGTTCAGATTCGCCATTGAACACGTGTCCAGATTGAGTCGAGTTCTGAAACAACCAAACGGTCACTGTCTGTGTGTTGGTGCGAAAATTTAAAAAAATCTTTTTGGTATTTTTATGTGTGGAAAGCGCAAACAACCAAAATATTCTGCTTTAATATTCGTGTGGCAGGAACAAAATTTAATGAAAAAAATTGCCATTTACATTCCTAAGACAAGACATTTTAACCGTGTTCCAGGTATCGGAGGAAGTGGCAGACAGAGTGTTACTCGGCTGGCCGCGTTTATGGCGGACTATGAACTGTTCCAAATAGAAATAACGAAAAATTACACCATGAACGAGTGGAGAGAAGATTTACGCAAAATGATGCGGCGAGCTGGCGAAGAAGGAGTGTCCACGGTGTTCTTGTTTGGAGATCATCAGATTAAGGTTGAAAACCTAAACTTGTCATAAATTATTTGTGTCATTAAAAACATCGAAAAGAAGAAATATTATCGGCTGATTATATTTCCAGGAGGAACAATTTCTGGAAGATGTAAACATGATACTCAACACGGCTGATATCCCTAATTTGTATGAGAATGAAGAGAGACTGGAGATCATTGAAAGGGTAACGATGAATGTGATCGACATATCACCATAATAAGCCAATGCCTTATTTCACTCAATCAAAATAGAGTTATTAGCAGAATATTCTCAATCCACATGCGTGACATTTTTAAAGCATCTGATCTGTGCCATCTCGCTTGCAACAAAAGCCAACAAAGCAAAGCATTTGAAACAATTTGAATGATATTGCTCTTGTTGCAGATGCAAGTGCTTTCACAGCAAGAAAATCCACAGGCTGACTTGACCCCGCTCAATATGTACAACAAATTCATAGAGAGAATTCGACGCCACTTGCATGTTGTTCTTGCCTTCAGTCCCATTGGTGATGCATTTAGGAGCAGACTGCGAATGTTCCCATCTCTTATCAATTGTTGTACCATTGACTGGTTCAAGGTATTCAAGAAGTCTTGCAATTTAATGTCTATTTCTTGAACAAATCATTTTAAAATTTACACACCTCGTGTACATTAGTTTACTAATAACAAAGTAACATGAAAATAGTTACTGGAGAATTCCAACGTACATTTCTCCACAGCCATGGCCAGAGGATGCACTGGAATTGGTGGCCAACAAATTTCTGGATGATGTTGAGATGTCGCAGGAAGTGAGGGAAGAGACTGTGATCATGTGTAAACATTTTCACCAAAGTGTCCGAGCATTGTCTGAAAAGTAAATTGTAGACAATTTTTCTCTTGAAAAGTACAAAATGGTTAAACTTGCACCAAGATCAAAATAACAGAATAAATGAGAGAATATTTTGGCAATTTCACATAACTTTACATCTATGACCCAGTTACATGTGGAGATCAAATTTTAAGTCCAAAATCAATTAAATACACAATTTAGAGTAGAAAAATGACTATTTAGAGTAAATAAATTGCCACAATGACACACTATTGTGCAGGTACTATGAAACAATGCGCAGAAGAAATTATGTTACTCCGACATCCTACCTGGAACTCATAAAAACATTCAAGAATCTACTAAATAAGAAAAGACTCGAATTATTGACACTAAAGGACAGATATGTTGTTGGTTTGGAGAAGTTGGAATTTTCAGAATCACAGGTAAAGTAACTACTATATGATGGTTAGTTCCTAAATATACAAAATCACCTTCTCGAAGATCAATAAATATGACATGGCATCGTTGGATGTTCACAATCCTGGCACGTATGATATTATGACATCATTCTGTGTAAGCGAATTCCCACCAATGACTGTAGCCTAAAGTGCCTAGGCATTTTCCCGAAATCTCCCCCGTGTCAATCACTAAGCTGACTCTAACGAGCCAGTAATATAATTCTGACAATCACTGACTGTTAACTTAGGTCGCAGTAATGCAGAAAGAATTACAAGATTTACAGCCGAAACTGGAACAAACCTCTCAAGAAACCAAAGAACTGATTGAAATCATAGAAAAAGAGACTATCGAGGTAGAGGCCGTGAAAAGTGTAGTAGAAGCTGATGAAGCGGTGGCTAATAAAGCTGCAATGGAAGCTAAGAAAATAAAGGTAATAAATAGTTTCAGTCACGCGAGTATTTCAAAATCTCAACAAATAAAACTTTTGCAAAAACTAATAGTAAGTACAACCAGAATCCATAGTAATAATAATAGTAAGGCTATAAAAACGATTTTCACGGAACTTCACCAGATGTTGCGAAAAACTAATAGACAAACTGAAATGGAAAGTTCTACAATTCTAGATGTAGCTATCCATAACATTGTGTAGTTGATGCTGACATTTACTTTCAGGATGAGTGTGAAGAAAAGCTTGCTGTGGCCATGCCTGCCTTAAATGCTGCAATTGCGGCGTTAAAAACGCTGAAACAAAACGATATTACTGTTGTCAAGTCAATGACGAATCCACCTAACGGCGTTAAGTTAGTCATGGAAGCAGTTTGTATACTAAAGGTACATCAGCAGATGATTTACTTTATTAATTACCAGATAGGCTTTGAATCATACTGTACATTACAATTATAATTTTCAGGGAATTAAACCTGAAAAGAAAACTGATCCCAGTGGAAAATCTTTTGAGGATTTCTGGCCGGCAGCAAAGAAGGTAATTTAAGCCAAATAATAAGCCACAATTTACAAGGTTGTCTCTGTTTCTGTACAAATATTCTATATAATATTCTGATACATCAACATTTCGTTCATTGCGAGTATGGTCGCATGTTTTCTCTGTTCAACAGATGTTAGGAGATATGAAATTTCTAGAAGGACTTCATAATTTTGACAAAGACAATATTCCTGCACCCTACATGAACAAAATAAGAAGCAAGTACATTCCCAATCCGGATTTCAATCCGGACATCATAAAGAACGTCTCCTCGGCCTGTGAAGGATTGTGTAAGTGGGTTAGAGCGATGGACGTTTACGATCAAGTGATAAAGGTATGCCCATTTTTATCAATGCAATTGAGTGGTTTACTCGGCTGAACTGCTGTTCGAGGGGCTGAAAAATTCCAATGGTCCAAGCGATTCAACGTCCGAGTAAAAATGAGAATTTTCTTGTTTCCGTTTCACTGAAAATGCAAGATTCTTACAAACTGTATTACCATGAAGTACATGGGCCACTGTGACTATGAGATAGTAGAGACATTCAAAAATATGAAGGGATCTAGTTTATCTTACCTTTTCGGGTAATATTTATGAGTAGTTTTGTGAATGAAGGAAAAAACAGAATAATGTGGCTGCTGGGTATTCAAACCCGCGACAGCTGCTAGTTAAGACAGAATAGTACCAAAATTGACATTTGCGCTTCATGCTCAAACCGTTGAAAATGAAAAATGAAAATCTACTTGAAGATATCAAAAGTATTGTATGTTAAATGAAGTTAAATGAAAACATTCAAATTTTGTTACCTAATGAAACTAAAATAAGATAATTTTATGTTTACAATAAGGAGATAGAGACGAAGTTTTCTTCAATAATATTTCGGGGCCACGCTTGAAATGTTTTGGATTTCAGTTTGACAAGTTCACTGGAAAATAAGTTCACTTCCTGAACAGGCAAACCAAATTAAAATTGCAAATTAAGTATGTCAAATGTTACATCTGAAACTCACTTGGAATAACACCAACGGAAATACAGACGCAAATGAAAACGACATCCACATCAGTACACGACTGATAAAAATTATTTTTTGCACTGTAAAAACTCAGCACTTTCTTCATTGTGTGTCAAATAAGTGAACAAAGCAATTTTTAGGTCGTTGCACCCAAGAGAAACAGCCTAGAAGCAGCTGAAGCTGTTCTTGCTGAACAGATGTCGAATCTCAGTGAGAAGCAGGCAGAACTGGAAGTCGTGAGGGATAAACTACAAGTTTTGAACGATGACCTAGAGAACAAACAGCATGAAAAAAAGGTTGAACTGATAGGAATGCAAACTAAATGCATATTATAGTTCCTAATCAGAACTGCCTCTAACATAGTATTTCTTTCAGAAGATTCATCTTCAAATGTTCCAGAAAAGGCAACAGTTTAGAGTCTAACACAATCTCTTCCTCATCTAAGAAAAGCAGTGCTATTTTTGCAAGTACCTGCACCCAATGAGAACTAAAAGGCAAACATTTTCTCAACATAAAAATAGCATTGCTTTCTTTGTCTTCCTTTAGCTTTTCCAAACAGCGTAGATGTAGAGTACTTACAGATGACCGGATCAAATAGATCTCGTAAACATAAGATTTAATAGCTACTAACTACGCAGGTTGTTGGTCCCAAGCGAAAGAGTTTGGAGGATGCAGAGCATCAACTTGCCGACCAGTTGGCAAACTTAGAACGAAAACAGCAAGAACTAAACGCAGTCAAACAAAAACTAATTGGGCTTCAGAGTAACCTTGTTGACAAACAGAATGAAAAGAAGGTAGGGCGAGGAAGAAAATTTTAGATGCAATGAGTGGAAAATATCTGTTGTTCACAAATAAATTAACCTTTTAGTCAAAATCTAATTATGTAGCTTTAGCGATAAGGATGTAATTTTAGGAAAAAGGTGAATCAAAATGTTCTTAATTGACTTATTCCCGAATAATATATGATTCAACACTGCACAGTAATAAATGTGGAAAAAAAAGAGAGATACAACCATTGGTACCATGCTATTTTTTGTGACAAGATAAATTAATTTATGTTGCTGGCCCCACAATGTGTACTGAAGCTAGATTTATTGTAGAATCTTGAAGATAATATCGAACTTACGAAAGTGAAGATCATACGGGCTGAGAAGTTAATCAGTGGATTGGGAGGCGAAAGGGAGAGGTGGATTCATGTAAGTTTTGTTAACCACCTTGTATCCGCTATGTATCATGCAAAGAAATTAGTAGTCATCACATTTCGTGCTATATTCTTTCTGGTCTCCATATTGGGGATAAATAGCGTTAGGATGTATGTAAAGTTGTGAGTGCGACACTTCTTGGATTTTTTCCTTGCTCAACACCCTGTTACATGTCTCATTTTTTATCCAGAATGTGGAGGCTCTTACCGCGACCTACGACAACATAGTGGGTGATGTGCTTCTATCGGCTGGCATGGTGGCCTACATGGGAGCTTTTATTCTGGATTACAGACAAGTAAGGTTTTCTGATGATCTACTATGTGGAGTCGAAGTATGTACTTAGAACTTGTAAGAATAGCTTCATTCCGATTCGTACTTTTCAGGAATGCGTCTTGGAATGGCATAAACTATGTAGTGAGAAGGGCATACCTGTGTCAGATAGGTTTTCGCTCAGTGGAACCCTAGGTGAACCAGTGCGAATAAGGGAATGGCAGATTGCTGGCTTGCCTGTAGATAAGTATGTCAAGACGAAAACTATTACAAGGGCATTTATATATTCCTGAAAGTAAGAAAACCTCCGAAATATAATTATTAGAAACTAATCAAAAACGCTTCATACTTCCATAATTTTTATTCAGTTACTCGGTACACAATGCGATCATATCAAGTTGTGCGAATCGTTGGCCTCTGATGATCGACCCTCAGGGTCAGGCGAACAAATGGATCAAAAACATGGAGAAATCTAACAAACTCGAAGTCATCAAAATGTCTGATCCAACTTATCTTAGAACCTTGGAAAACTGTATCCAGGTATCAACATCTGATTTGTCTTTATTTTCAACAGCTTATGGCAGATATCATTTCTTAGGGTTGACGCCTGAATGAAAAAGTCTGATCACTTTATGTGCTTTTACAGTTTGGAAATCCATGTTTGATGGAAAATATAGGAGAGGAACTGGATGCCATTCTGGAACCAGTGTTACTCAAACAAACTTTCAAACAGAATAATATGGATTATATCAAATTAGGCGACCATGTCATTGAGTACAGCAAAGATTTCAAATTTTACATCACAACACGACTGAGAAATCCTCATTACTTACCAGAAGTGTCTGTGAAGGTAAAGTTCTTTTCAATATTTCATCACCAAACGCAAAAAAGGTCTAGCATTGACCTGTCAAATTTACAAAAATTGCATGCTACATGATTACACTCAATACACTCAAGGTATTGACATGCTCTGAATAGCGGTAGTACTTAAGTATCAACCATTATGGATACCTTTTACAACTGTTGAAACATCTAAAGCAACCACAAATAAATTATGTAACACAGGTTACGCTAGTAAATTTCATGATAACGCCCATGGGTTTGGAAGACCAGCTGTTGGGAATAGTTGCCGCCAAAGAAAAGCCACAACTTGAAGAGCAAAAGAATGAACTTATTCTTGAAAGTGCGAAGACCAGAAGACAACTGAAGGAAATTGAGGATAAGATATTGGAAGTTCTCTCCACGTCTCAGGTACTACGGAGATGTTCATAATATGATCTTCCTTTCCTATTGAATGAGCCATGCCCTTGTGATATAAGGGTCTATTCACACCGAGCGGCAGCGGCAGCGATAGTGGCAGCGGCAGCGAGGGTCATATTGATTTTTACTTGTCTCATACACACCGAGTGGCAGCGGCAGCGGCATCGCTAGTGATGACACTAGCAAATGGCTCCATGACCGATTCCAAGCGTCATCGCTAGCGATGCTGCTGCAGCTGCCGCTCGGTGTGAACAGAACTTAATATGAATGCTAAGTATGTCTTGCATACATGTTGAAATATTTTCAAAAATTAGATCAAATTTTAGTACTCTTTGCCTTGGTAATAATTAACAAAGAAAAGAAAAAGTTTGATTTCCCTAATTTAAAACATCAATCTAACAATTTTCTTTCACAGGGCAACATTTTAGAGGACGAAACAGCAATAGAAGTTTTATCGTCTAGTAAAGAACTGTCAGAAGAAATCACCAAGAAGCAGGAAGTTGCTGCTGTAACCGAGTCACAGATAGACGAAGTTAGAAATGGATACAAGCCTGTATGTAAACATTGTGATTCTTGTGAATTATCTTCCGACATTCAAAGTGATCGATCCAATTTCTACAGTAAATATTACTTGCTTAAACATCATTTGTCTTTTTCAGGTGGCGAGACATAGTAGCATGTTATTCTTCACCATATCGGATATGGCGAACATTGATCCTATGTATCAATATTCACTGAGTTGGTTTATAAATCTTTATATTAACGTAAGTTTGTTCAGTTCTTGAGAAATTGATCAAAATACCTTAAATAATGTCACAACGCAAGATTTTCGTGAAAGGATAAGTTTCTTTAATTTCAGTCAATTGACAACAGTGAACCGTCAGAAGATTTGGACCTGAGAATTCGTAACCTGAACAGCCATTTCCTGTACAGTGTCTATCAGAACGTTTGTCGATCTCTCTTCGAAAAGGATAAGCTCGTTTTTTCCTTCTTGTTGTGCATTGGTCTGTTAAAGGGAGCGTAAGTTCAGAAATCTACCCATTTCAAAGAAAATTTGAGTTTCAGTCACATTTCTACTTGCTGTTATCAAAGAATAAGTGACGTAGTCAAATAATCAGTATTGACCATTTTCATTCCGAAAATATTTCAGTGGACAGATAGATGACCAGGAATGGAGGTTCTTGCTGACGGGAGGCGTGGCCCTGGAGAATCCGTTCCCGAACCCAGCTTCACAGTGGCTCAAGGACAAGTCGTGGGCGGAGATCGTCAGATGTTCCGATCTCCCTGCGTTCAAGGGCTTCATGGACCATTTCAGAGGAAATGTATGTAACACTGAAAGATTTAATTTGTGTAACTTTTTGTGTCCCCGAATGGCATTATGAATTTGAAGTATGCTTTTGGCTTGATTCCGTTTATTTTATCATATGCCTGCTGTTTTATGTATCATTATTTTTATTTTTCTCGTTACCAGATATCAGGATGGAAGAAAGTGTACGACTCTCCCACCCCTCAAACGGAGGAGTACCCAGAGCCATGGAATAGTCAACTGAACAATCTGCAGAAAGCTATTGTACTTAGGTGCCTGAGGCCAGACAAGGTAGATCTAACACAAACTATTTTTTCTGCGTCATTGTCCACCCCTTATTCGTTTAAATTAATAACAATCGTCTTTTTTCATTTTGCAGATGTTGCCATCCATTCAAGCATTTATTGTTGAGAACATGGGACATAAGTTCGTGGAGCCTCCGACCTTTGATCTTGCACTCAGTTACAGAGACTCCAGTTATTTCACGCCACTCGTATTTGTTTTGTCTCCAGGAGCGGATCCAATGCAAACTTTGTTCAAATTCGCAGAGGACAAACGTACGAATTGCAAGTTTAATGGTGCTTTTTGACATAAATAAAGCTAGCATTAAATTTTACATACATTCTAGGAAATAGAAACCAACTTAAGTTAAACAATATTTTCAGGCCTGAAGACAATATCTCTGGGTCAGGGACAAGGACCAATAGCAGAGGATATGGTTTCTGAAGCAAGTTAACACTCCTAAATATTAGAAATTTTAACAGGATTCCCTTTGTCCTTAAATTGTAAATGCTATTTGTTTAACTAATTCAACTTATGTTGTGTACTCAAAGGGACAATAAACGTATTATTATATTATTATTCTATGGCATTCAATATGTATTGTTTTCAATAGGCAATGGAAAACGGAACATGGGTTTTGCTCCAGAACTGTCATCTGGCTGCGTCATGGCTTCCAGAGTTGGAAAGAATATGTGAAAGTTTCTTTACCCTTTCAACAAAAATTAATCCAGAATTCAGGTAATCTGTTGTCTTTACATCTCTTGGAATGAATTAAAGTGTTCAGAATAATCATTATATTAAGGCTAGAAATACGTTTGAGAGGCAAATCGACATCTGATAATGAAAAATGTAAACATAATTTCACAGATTATGGTTGACCAGTTATCCATCGCCTGATTTTCCTGTGTCTATTTTACAAAATGGAATTAAGATGACAAATGAGCCACCAAAAGGTCTGAGAGCAAATTTGCTCAGATCATACTTGAACGATCCCATTTCTGACAGCAAGTTCTTCGATGGCTCCAACAAACCGAAGGTTGGTGCTTGAGAGTAAAAAAAGTTCCAATTTGTTTTATATTATGCCGAGTGTTCCAAAAACAAATTGTATCCATTACAATTTGAGTTCATATTTTGGTAGGTATTTCGAAAGTTGTTGTGCGCCTTGTGCTTCTTTCACGCTATTGTTCAGGAGAGGAGGAACTTCGGACCTTTAGGTTGGAACATTCCGTACGAGTTCAATGAATCCGATCTCCGTATTTCAGTCAGGCAGTTACAGGTAACATTTGATCTATGCAATCTGAAATCCTTTACCAAGAGGAAGATAGAGCAATAAGAAAAGCAACTCTTTTTGTCGTTAAGACGAACAGCCGGATGAACAAAGTAAACTCCGTATTGAGTTGATGTTGATTATCTGGAAAACCTTTATTTGTGCAGATGTTTATAAACGAGTATACTGAGCCACCTCTAGAAGCCTTGACGTACTTGACAGGCGAATGTAACTATGGAGGCAGAGTAACAGATGACAGGGACAGACGACTTATTCTTAGTTTGCTGAGCAAGTTCTATTGCAGGTGCATATTTGTTATGTTTCAATTTCGTCTTGAATTTGGTAAATTACTTTACACAAAGTGCTTACATGTGCTGTGTTTATTTCTTCCAGCGAAGTTATAAAAGATGACAGCTACAAATTCTCCGACAGCGGAATGTACTACACACCGAAGTTTGGATCTTATGAATCATATCTAGATTATTTCAGAAGTTTGCCTCTTATCCCACATCCAGAGGTAATGTTATCAGAAATTACAGTTTAGATGATTACTAACATTACTATTGGAAATAATAAGTTACATTGGGCAAATGTTGTCCAACAGAATATTCTCAATCTCTACAGGATAGTGTTTACTATTTACATGTTTGACACTTTATTTCTGAGTTTCAACTATATATTTGGCGTAGGTTTTCGGGTTGCATGAAAATGCAGACATTGCCAAAGATCAACAGGAGACACAATCTATGTTTGATGGCATACTGCTGACATTACCGAGACAGGTATAATGAGACGTACACCAATTCTTTAATTACAAAATCTGTGTGCCTTTAAAAAGAAAAGAACGTGATCATCCGTATAGGATTGAAGTAGATATATCTGGAATTTAAAAAAAGAAATTTCAAAGAAAAATAGATATTGTAATTTTAGTTATTTTTTCTCTTTAGTAATTGCTTTTCTAAGTTTTCTTTTAGACGTACAGAAAAATTTAACCATTTACATTTCTGTGTTTATTATCAGGATGAGGTAATATTTTAGTGGCATGGCGTGGCATGATGTTTATTCCAGACAATTTAAACCTCATATCCATATCTCAATCATTTCCCCAAAGTGTTTCACTTCCCCCTACCCAAATTGTGTCACTTATGAAAAGATTTTACTTTTTTTACTGTGTCTTCACTAATTGGCCTACATTGCATGAAAACATTTGCAAATTGCTTATGTCTACATTTGCATGAATAGATAAGAAATAATCAATATCGTATTCAAATGCATTTAGATCCACATGCCGCAAACATAAAGCAGCATAAGTTGATGTTCACAGGTTTATACACCAGTTTTACTCACTAAGATATCAATACCTTAAACCTAAGAGGACAATTTGCTAAATGTTTTGTTGTTTTCAGTTACGCAAATTGTGTCAAATTAATTTTAGGAATATTTAACGTTGATGTATCTTTCGATGCACACTGCTTATTTGCAACAAATATCTGCAGGCCTCATTTTTCAGCAGTCCAAGCTTGTTTAACACTGACGTTTTGGCATCCTTAGAACCCAGATCTAACAAGTCTAAAAAAGACGTACAAATGTAGTCTGACAAGGGTGATTTTCCTTTATTAGTGCAATAACAAACGTCATTGATTAGTAGAACATGCTAATCAACTGAATATTTCTTTTTATAGGAAGAACTGTAAAACCATTTTATTTACGAACATTTTGTAATAGAACTCTTTTAAGTTAGAGATATCGTTACATTTAGTCTCCTGGTAGATTAGATCTAATGACTAAGAATGCATAGTTCTCAGAGTAAACTTCATATCGTTTCATGGATCACTGTGTTTATTTTTAGACATCGGGAGGCGGAAAATCCGCGCAAGAAATTATTGAAGACTTGTCGACTGATATTCTATCCAAAATTCCTCCAGATTTTAACCTGGAAGAAGTTAAGGTGTGTAACACGAAATAACAGTTGAATTCTGAGTAAAACTAATAATTTTATAAAGTGTGATTGTTGCTGTTGTGGCCTTTGTTTTCCTCTACCCATGTACGAAAGACCGTTGAGTTTTCAATGGGCAACGCTGCCTAATGTCTCTGGTTTAAGACTCTTATATAATTTGATAATTCAGGGTAAGTTTCCTGTCCGGTATGAGGAGTCTATGAACACCGTATTGGTTCAGGAGCTCATTCGATTCAACAGACTAATCACCGTGATACGATCAAGTCTGCAAGACATGCAGAAGGCCATCAAGGGACTCGTTGTTATGTCTTCCGAACTAGAGGATGTGTTTGACTCCATGATGGTCGGCAAGGTATTTCACTGGACATATCTGTATTTGAAGAAGAGTTTATTTTTATACTTATTTATCACATATAAAACACTCTCCAGTGCAAAACAACCTGTGATCCAGTGTCTTTTTATTTATTTTTTTTACAAAAGTGGAGAGAACTATTGGCCTCTAATTAATTTAGACTGATACTATTCCAGACATAACCAGAAACACAAATTCCTTATACCTGACTTACTATTCATGCCTTTGTAAAAAATATCCCCAGAATAAATCAATATGCAATGTAGTTTTTATTTTTAAACACCTACAAACTTTATTTTTAGGTTCCAACTATGTGGGCATCAAAGTCTTATCCATCTCTGAAGCCACTCGGAAGTTATATTACTGATCTCATTGCCAGGCTGCAGTTTTTCAAGGTTAGTGTGTAACCTGAAGTTCAAGTGGTTGTTTGAGATCTGCTCAAATTTCAAACTGTAGATAACGAAGAAATGTTCAAAATTCTACCATTCCACAAAGTAAATTTAGAAAAATGTTATGCAATCTACAGGAATGGATCTACAGTGGAGCGCCGCATGTATTCTGGATATCCGGATTCTATTTCACTCAATCCTTCCTGACGGGTGTCACACAGAACTACGCGCGTAAATACAAGATTCCGATTGACCACCTGGGATTTCAGTTTGAAGTCACATCCCAAGAAAACAACATGTCCAAAAAACCGGTATGCCACACTGTCTTCGTGACATTAGTTTTTATATTAAACTGCTTCGCCAGCTTAGTTCACAATATCGACATATAAAGCTCATAAAAAACTAGAGTTGTAGACACTGAGTATCATGGAATTATTTTACAGGATAATGGTGCTTATATTAAGGGGGTTTTTATGGAGGGAGCAAGGTGGTGCCGGCAAAAGAGAATCATCGAAGAATCCCACCCGAAAATCCTATTTGATCAGATGCCAATAGTATCCTTTAAATAAGATCACAGGATAAGTTTAATCAATCGTGTTTTTCTGTAATTGTCAGATCTGGCAAATCTGGCGGTTTTTGTGTTTCAGTTTAAGTTTTTTTTTCTGGTACATATCTTGACATTTCAGTTCTTTTAATAGATATTATTAATTAGAAGTTAGAGTAGAATATCCCACCAAATTTATCCCTGACTGGAAGAAATTTAACATAGCAAAAAATAGGAAAGAAATAATTGCCAGATCTGTCAACTTTGTGTTCTGATAATTAAGGAAAAACTCGACTATCTGCACTGAAAAGGGAAATACAATTTCAACGACAAATTACGACAAAATTAAAATGCATTTCTCTTGCCAGAGCACAATTGGTCAGTGTGAACACCTTCACACAACACAATTCTAAAAAAGTTTGCGATACCAGAACCTGTCAGTGCGTGTACGCCATTAAACTGTGATTACCTTGAGATTTTATCCTTTACGTTGCTAAGATATGGCTGAAACCTGGTGAAGTTGCCAAGTTTGCTGAGACACAAACTTACACCTGCCCTGGTAAGTTAGCAATCGTATCTCTTTTTCAGACAATCTTCACTCAAATAATGGCATTTTTAGTTGCTCACTCTGAGAGCAAACTTACTGGTTTTATTGTCATTTCATGGTTTTTGGCTAGGCTGACGCTCTATAAGAACTCATATTTTCTAGGCGTAGGTCAATTGCAAGGGCACTGGTCTTAGATAGCGGAGTGATAGATATGGTATCTTACACCAATCCAAAGAAATACATTTTTAAATTTATTCTTGGTATGGGAAGAGTAAAAGCTGTACAATTTCTATTTGAATGCGACTCATTGAGCATGTGTGTGTATATCACCCTGCTGTCCTATCCTGGGGTGGGAGGGGTATCCCCCACATCCTGACCTGCACCTTGCCGGGGGGAGGGGGTACCCCACCTTACCCCATGCCCCCCATCCTGACCTGGACCTGGCCAGGAGGGGGACCCCACCCCAGCCCTGCCTTTACCCCTGCCCCTATCCTGACTTGGACCTGGCCGGGTGAAAGGGTGTTACCCAACCCATGCCCCCTTCCCCCTGCCCCCTGCCCCACCACCCCTCTGACCTGGACCTGACCAGTAGAGGGGGTACCCCACCCCACCCTGCCTCCAACCCCCCCCCACCCATACTGCACTGGGGTACCCTCCTTCCATTCCCCCTGGAAAGGACATCGGACCAGTGGAACTATTATGGGATGGAGATGGGGTATACCCCCCCGTGGACAGACAGACTCACGCCTGTGAAAACATTACCTGCTCGTCGTACTACGTACGCAGGCGGTAATAACACAAACTTCCGCACATGGTCAATGCTACCAGGCAGTCACTACCATACAGCCCTCATAAAATCTAATGAAATTATATCAACTTTCTTGGAAAGTTTGTTTCCGATCAAAATTTCGATCTGTTTTAATCGAATAGTTTGCCCAGATTACGGGAACAAGGTTTTTAATTGAATACTTTAAATTATCTCATGATTGTTTTACAGTTTATAAAACCAGCGCGAGACGAGGGGTCCTGTCTACGACGGGTCATTCTACCAACTACGTGCTCAGTGTAGAACTGCCGATCAACAACACCTCGGAACACTGGATTAACAGGGGAGTTGCGTTACTCTGTCAGTTAGACGATTAAGACTGTTCTCATTATGAAAATTAATGGAAAGAGGACTCGCGGAGTTCGCAAACAATTTTCGATAAATTGGATATCCTTGTGTTACACCCTGTGTGATTTTAGGCTAATAGCGAATAATATTTGCCCGCAACATTGTACAGATTCGATTGTGTCTCATTCCGTCTGTTTTCATATCGATTTAAAGTCTAAATCGAGAGCCAGTATATTTTGGTACAAGAAGTACCTTTCATTGTGCTTAGAATCTGTGATACTTCGTAGAGCAAGCTGTGATAGTCTGAACTTGAATGTAGATATATCAACGTCGCATTTGTCAATGCGCTCAAATACGCAATGCGATTACTGTAATATGTTATTTTTTAAATATTTCCATTTTAGAAGTAGATCTAGTGTAATATTTTAATATCCGTCCTGTGTACACATAGCTAGTCAATGCATCTGAGCTTTACATTTATGCGCAAACTCAAATTGGTCAGAGATTATTATAGAGAATAAATTTGGATGAGTTTTGGTAATAGACATTTCGTCTCGTTTCGTTTCGTTTCATGTTTTCTCCAGAATACGCAATGCATACGAAAAGTTATAATATTTTCTCCATAGACTGATGTAATCCAGCAAAAAGTATTGCCTCTGTGTGTATTGACAACCAAACACTGATATTTGGATGCTAAGAAGGTTTTATTAACAAGAAATAACACCAGCTGGTCTAGATAAAATGAATTTCAATCCACCACCGACAGTTTTAGGAAAAAATCTAAACGGTTAATGTCCAGTCCAGTTCCTTGGGTCGTAATCCGTCTTCGCCCATTACCACTGACACGGTGCTTCTGGTTCCACTTCAGGAATTCCTGAAGATAAAACATAAACCGTTCTTGGAAAACAAAGTTGATTCACCTTGACGAAAGTCAGTAATTAGTACTTTTTTGGAGCAGACCAGTAAAGTTTGATTGGGTCTTACAATGATGGTCTGTCAGAAAATATTTTTGGAAACGTTAATAAATAACCAATTCGTTTGTCTCGACAATAATACTGCACAATTTTGTTATAGCGCATGTAATATTGGAAATCTGTTATCATAGCCTGTAAGGAAATATTCAAGTCAACGTAATTAAAGTCCTTTTCGATAATCTGTTGATTCTTGAAATTCAACATATCACTAGAATGTCACTTACTTGGTGTGATCCAGACGTGCTTGTCTTCTGATACTCCGACAACTATGTTGTTGCCAACAGAGAGGGACACAAGCTTTTGGGAGAAATATTTCCAGGAACTGCCAGACTGATCAGTAGCCCCAGTGGTCCCACTGCGATAATAAGTTCCTTGAACTGCAATAGGTAATAAATGAATAAGAAAGGGTGGAATAATTACGAATTTGGTTTGCACTTGGTCTGTTTCAAAAACAAAACTTACTGAATTTTCCATGAGTCACTTACCTTGGTTAACGCCCCAAACACCCGCTGGTCCAGTTGAAATGAATACCAATGCACCATTGACCGGAGACCATGTCTTCGAACCTGCAGCGGTCAAAAATAAGTATAATTTTTTTATCAGCGACTACTAATAAATGACTGACACGTATTGTTCAACAAAAATTTTAACGCTTATTAGCGCAGTCAAGTTTCTGAAATGTTCGGTAAAAAGTTCTTTAGACTTCAAAATGAAAACGCTGATCAGATTTTGAACTACGAGTATCATAAATCTAAAACATTTCAGCCTGGAGTTTGTAATTTGCATGAATTCTTATGAATGGTAAGAGTAATTTCAACAAAAGTGACTAGTGTGCTTACTCACTCCAATCATATCTGAAGATTTCATTTTTCTCTCGGAGACACCACAGATCATTTGTTTTGTATATGTCTACCTGAAAACATGTTCCTTCACCTTCCAAGGGTTTCCATTCCGTTCCTGTGGGATTGCTCTCAGATATCCCTGCGAATTTGAAAATGTGGAAACCTTTTTGCCTGTCGGAGAGTTTCCTTGACGCCAACCCATCAATACGTATGATAGCCACAGCTCCATGTGAGCCAGAGTTCCCAAGGCTTGCTATTGAGTAATTGCTCAAGGGAATACTTGCTCTGTTACCTTGTTATTAAACAAGCTTTTACCGATCAGAGTACTTAAAGATAAACCAGTTTTGTTGTCATTATGCGACATTGACTGACGTCTCTGACAAATCAATGCAGGAATCTTTACAAGGGCAACAATTTGCCAAAATTATCAAATTTGAGAAATCATCAAAGGGACAAATCATTGCACTTCTAACAGTCCTGAGTGATTTTTTATTTAAGATTTAAATATTCCTTTCAGTAAAACTGCCACCTTACCATCTCTTCTGAAAACATTGCCGTCTGTATCTATACCAACTACGATGTCTTGTCCCGCTGCCACTTTCTCCAATGATCCGTCTACTCTTTGCCAATCTGCAGTTATCGTCGGATTTCCATATGATCCCTTGAGATACCAAACTTGATTCTCTGCTCGATATTTTTAAAAACATGTAAAGCATTTAAACATTTAGCCATTCTCTTCTGAGGCATATTTATTAGTTGCTTCATACAGAATTAATTACATTAAAAACAAAATAGGTAAACTTTGAACTGAATAGCAATTATCACTCTAAAAGAATGTTGGAAAGTTGATTGAACTCACTTGAATTAGTTCCCCAAACTCCTGACAAACCGGCTGAAATGTATTTCAATCTGCCTCCAATTTCTTCAATATCTTGAGTATCTGAAAGTAGATCTATATGAATGGAAAACACTGTTCTCCCACTCGGGGTTTTCACAAAATAGCCGAAATTAGCAATAGTGGCAATGTTGTCATCACAGACTTTACTACGTGAAAACAAAAAATCCAGGAACAAAATTTTCCTCCAGCAAATATTGAACTTGCGACCTCAATCATTCGGATTGGGCCATGTATTACTTGGGAGATCTTTACATGGTCATGCTCCACTAGTTCTAACTGAAGTCCAAGATTGAAGTGGTGCAAAAACAAAAGACAATTTAAAAATATCCCAAGTAGCACATGCCTCAATACCTTCTGTTTTCAACTCACCGAGTTGTTGGCGGAAGATTCTATCATTTTCATCCACACACCAGAGCATTTTGTCGAAAATAACATCACATTGTACGAGAGAAAGGCCATCCAATTTCTCCCAATTGACTCCCAGCTCTTGACTACACGCTGTGAAAAAGGTAGGATTGTGATTATTTCTCAACCTAGCTTATCTTGAAATTGTTGCGAAAGATTGGCAGACAGAATGGATAATACTTTTTTAACGTGGCAATTTTTGGTATTGCAGCATATCTGTCCTAATAATCGATTAACTAAACCGTACTTTTCAAATAAGAAAAAGATTCAGTGATCCTGCAAAATCAAAATGTGTGGCCTGTGTTTATGTGGAAATTCGCCATTCAATTCTCATCTACAACACGGCCTAGTACACGTAGATACGCAGGTTTTTCACGATAAGGAAATCGGTGGATTATGACACAATAAACGATTCTGGAAGATATTTTACTTGTGGAGTCTGTAATTTGAAAAATATAGTGACAAAACTGTAAAAAGTCAAAGTTCTATAGGCCATGAAATATTGTTGTTTTGACTATATATATTTTCTAAAATTTGAAAATTTACATACTAAAATTCCTTCTGAATTTGTGTCATTATCCACCGAAACATAGATATAGGAATTGAAAATTTTCTTGAAAAGTACTGAATTTTCACATTTTCTGCCGAGACAACAAGTCATGAGTTCCATTTGAACATAACCCGTGGTAGAATTTATATAATTGCAATTGACAAACTTCACTTGATCGAGGCACAGGACCTCTCATTTCCAAATTGTGAGGTAAAGTTTCATATTGGCGAGTTCATCAAATGCTTTGGTAATTAAATAAAAGAAAAATGGACAAGGTACATGCTTAAATCAAACAGAAAAAACAAAATGACTTACTTACCTCATAACAAATTTTATTAAAGCACTTTAAGGGAAGGTTCTATTGTTACGTAGGATGTCTTCTATCTTAATAATTTATGGGGTCGTGCCTTAAAATAGGTAATGGGCCACAGACCATTGTTTTTTCAGTAAAATAATTTGTTCTTGTCCTTTGGACTCAAACAAATTATTTTTACAGTAAGAACTGGTCCCAGGTCTTTAACTATCACATATAGCACTATTTATAACAATGCAAAAAAACAATGTGATCATATTGTGCAAACAAATGACCAGGACATTGGATTTTCCTTACCATATCTATCAAGATGGGCAACAATACCCGTTAAGATTGCAAAATGGAACAAATACATTGTTTCTTCTGAATGACACTTAACCTCTGCGATTTATCAAATACGGAAGATGATCAGCGCGCTTCCAGTGAAGACGACGAACACGAATAAAATGAAGAATGGACACCAACAGTTAAAACAGCTACTGAAGTCATTCCTTTTTGTGAAACAATTTATATATACCGGAGACAATGTAAGATTTATGGATTACAGGTTGGACCGGTTAATTCGAACACGATTAAACCGAAGTTCCACTTAATTCAAAGTTTTTTCAAAATCCAATTTCCTATCTATTAAAGGTTAAAATATACTGTTAATTTGAACACAGTTAGTTCAAAGTTCCACTTAATTCAAAGGATTTCAGATCTACCCTAAATCAAAGTTACTGTAAATTTTTAAGTGGATTCAATTCAAAGTTTGGTGTAATTCAAAGGGTTAAATCAAAGTAAGGTTTAATTCAAAGTTTTTGAAAGAATTTGAAATAGAATATACAATGTAAATCAAAGCCACAACAAAGATTTCATGTACATAGCATCCTTTTATGTCATTTGTTTGGTTTAGTGTACACAAGGGCTTGTTATCTCAACTCTCATGACATGTAACAAATAAATCCAATTTCAAGATAAGATAAGATAAGCAGTTCATTGAAAGGCTTTCCCAGTCCAATGCCCTAGGAAGGCAAAGTCCTTGTCTCCTCATGATACCCACCTATTACTGCCTCCTGCCCTGTGCCTTTAGTTGCTGTAGTTCTACTTCCTTGACCACAACCTCTTTTTGATTTTCAATTTTAGCAGCCTCCAACCTTCTAATTTGTTGTTGATTACCCTGACTGCCTAGATCAATGTTAAACAAATATTTGCCAAGTTGATCCAATTCTCTTTTTAATTGAGCTTGAGTAACACTGCTCTGGGCCATGACTAGAAAGAAAGTGGCAAGTTTATTAATCTGATTGACACTTGCTTGCACAGCATCCCCTTTGATGTGGTTAGTATTGAGGTCAAATTGAACACTGGTAATTTGGTCTGTCAACTCTCATGAAATTATACAGTGACCACATCAAAACATCTTGTGTGGGATTTTTGTCTCTCACAACATGACCTGGATCTTTATGCTGACCTCAATCCTAACTACATCAAAGGAAATGCCATTCAAGGGGTTGTGAACTGAATTAATAAACTTGTCACTTCAATGATGGACACCAAAGGGTAAAGTGTCAAGCTCAGAAAGAAGATTGAGCAGCTCCAGTGCATAATGCTGTGTTAAGCAAAGAACAAAAAGACAATAAAAGGGACAAGATTACTGGTGCACAGGCCCAAAAGGTCCCATGCTGCCATCGACTACACACTCATCAGTTGGGAGCCCCACAGATCCACCCGAAGTGTCTAGCCAATAGTGACATTTGTCAATTGTAGCCTATCACAAGCCACCAACTTCTAGTACTTAAGGCCCTGCACAGTACAGTGCAACAGCTTAGATGCGGGATCCATCAAGAAGGTCACCAGCTATTTGAGGTTTCAACCATCATTCAACATACAGTCTCAGCTGTACCTGGGACCCACGCTATTTCACAACAGGTTAATAGACCTCCCATAATTAGTGGAGAATCCAGCCTTGATGGTATTAATTCCAGGAGACAAAAAGGACAACAGGTATTTCAGTTTCAATCTATTAATATTAAGATGTCTCTATAAATAAAAAAATAAAAAAGATATCCAGAAAGAATAGGTATCAGTAAAATAGATATCCAAGAAAAAGTACAAAGTAAGAGTAAATCCCAAAGAGGAAATGAATTCTTACTAAAAGGCAAAAAACTGGAAACCAAAAAACATGGAAAGAAAAAGGTTCTGCGAGAATATATATTGCAGGAGAATCTTTCCAATGAGTCCAAAGAGACACCAGTACAAAAAACACTACAAGGCAAGAAAACACCATGTGATCAAGGAAGAAATACCTTGCTGTGAGATACACCCAAGAAAGGAAGGGTACCATATGTATTTTAGTCTAGAAAGACAATGAGTAAGTGCAAAAGTATCATTCCAACATCTCTCTCTTCCTTCACAGCACGATAATAGCAACCATAAGTTTTACAGTAACTTTACATGAGTTAGATTTAGTGAAATCAATGAACATTAAAGTACCAAATACTGTTAAAACTCCCTGTGGTAAAGCTGGGATAAGTGTATCACTGCAAAAACCATGGGAGAAATCTAAGTGATTCAAGACAATTAACCATTTTCTCTTCAATACAATAGGTAACAATAAGTGTGAATGTATCTCATGCCACTTAAGGGCAACACCAATATGTGAAAGCACAATCAATGATGATGCAATAGCAATACCCACACCTGTGCTTGTGATTAACTCAAGTCAGATTTGTATAGATTTTCTCACCACTATCAGAAGATTGGCCAACAATAGATGAGTTGTTAACAAATCACCCCAAGGTTACATTACAGAAAAATCTGATAAGACAGGGCAACAAAAGAGAGTCACACCTGAGACAGAGAAGAGGCAACATCGATCAAGTGATAGATGTACACCAGACAATAAGGAAACGGTCAACTAATAAGTCCAGGTGTTCCTGAAGAATTATTTAGGACAGCACAAAGAAACAGCATGGCTACCCCAGAAGCTCAAGGGAACAATGGCTATCCATGAAAGGGAGACCAGGAAAACAATGATAGAAATGAGGACACACCAAACATTGCAGTTCTCTATGTACCAGACCTGGAAAACACCCTCCTGGCTGATGCTATCCATGCAGGCATGCAGGCAGGTGACAACGACAATCAGTATGTCATCCACACACCACAACTAAAAGAATTCATTGGAGTAGACCAGTTGAAATTAACCCTACCCACAGGGAAGTTCAAAACATGCTCTCACTGGCCAGTACCTTTTATCATGAAGTGCCAACCCAACCCTTTTGATAAAGGCCTACTGATAAACGCTTTGAAGAACATGGGACACTGCAACCCAGAGCTGCAGTATTTAGCAGGAGACAACTGGTGCCCCATCATAAACTGGTACCTATGTTGTGACAAATTTCAAGATAGACTGGAGGCATACAGCAAACTCAGTACCAAGTATGCTAAAAGCAGCCTAGATATGTGTGCCACTGAACTTATTGAAAACATAACCGAAAGGCTAAATCTCTAGTGCAACCTAGAACTACTCATACAACATATATCAAACAGATTAGATGAAATCCTGAGCATCCTCATAAAAGACAACATGACACGAAGAAGGAACAACAAGCATGTATTCCCATTACCCAGAAGAAACCCTAGAGCAGTGATCATCATCAATGCAGAAAACACAATTCAGTTCAGAAGGTAAATCCAACAAGAACTCTGGGAATCCTAGACATGGCTTTCTACCACATATTGGAAAGAAATGACTGGGATAACTTCAACCCAGATGGATCCAATATACCAGATGCCACAACAGGAGGTGTATGTAGGTGTGGTGTATCAAGTTGAAGATGACAGCCACAGACCACCACAAATAGCACCAGGACATGACAACACCACCCACACATGACCAATATGCCCAAGCAACTAAAGACCCCAGAGGTCAGGTCCAACCAGGGATAGGCTATCAGGGCAAAGAACCAACAAACTGGACCCAGGGACATGCTCAAACTGTGTAATACCAAGAATGCTATCCCTCATAAAAGGATTTTGCAAGTAGTACAAGCACAAGCTCAGTTACATTAATATATTTTTTTTACAGGTAGAATACTGTAGTTTAAGCAGTAGTTTAAGATGTAGGCTGAAAGGGAATGCAATCTCTTTCAGAAAAAAGACAGCAACACAATGCTACCATCATCATCATTTTCACACTAAAAGAAGAGCCAAAACCAGCTTGAAGCTCCAATTGGGTCAACCTATCACAGAGAAGTTGCAAGAATTAGTCAGCTAAATCAGCACCAGTGGCCACCTTGTTCTCAAACAAGAACCACCAATCACAGGTGTCACTTCAGAAACAATGGATTCCCCTAATGACAACACAACAGAATACCCCAACATGTCATCACAATCTCATTGGCAATGAAAATCAGACAAAATCCACTAGAAACCTGGATTTTGGACACAAACCAATAAGAAGAATGAGTAAAAGAAAAACCAAAACATGCAGAAAAGTGAGAGAGTAAGATCACAACAAAGAAACCAAGGTAATACCAAACCATACATTTTAAACTGTGACCAACAGGTAAGACAACACACCCGTTTTTTGTCTCAATCCTAAAATATAACCTATCAGGCCAAATTCATACACGGCTGATGGAGATCAGGAAAGCCTCATCATGAGCCATCCAGGCTAGTGTCTGCCCTGCGCATCAATCTGTTTTTGCACAGCACTGTAATAGCCTCCGACCTCCACTCAGCCATCCTTTGATGGCCCTCAAAATATAAAATCATACAAGCCCCTCACAAAATAGGCACCCCCATACTAACATAAAGACTAAAGGATAACAATACATCAAACAAGCAATGACTTTTGTCACCAATATTACAATTGCTTGATTTATTGTACAAAACTCAACCCAGTCAGAATTGAGTGTCCACCTGGTCAGTGAGGAGAGCAAGAGTTGTTTAATCTCAGGGGGTGATAGCAGTTGTTCATGGGTGTTAGTTCATGCACTGGACCTATTTGTGAA
>JBCAUG010015902.1:0-10917 GCA_038406175.1 Haplosyllis leylae
AGCACTGTCTGCTAAAATGTGGTACGTTTCTGCTAGTCTGGGAAGTGGAATAGACCTTAACCTTGATGGCAATGTGCGGTACAAAGGATTATTTCTGAATACCCTGGAATCGTGTGAGCGGCCTGGCCAACCCAAAAAAATATCCAGAAATCTCATATCATAAGTTGCCACAGCCTGTAAGTGAATTGAATAAAACTGTTTCCAGCAAAAGTAAGAACGATAATTCGGTTTCTCCTCTGTTAGTTTAATCTCCACATGTAAATCATCTAGGGCTCCAATAACATTTGGGAAAAATTTTCCAGTTTGATCAAATTCCCTGGCATACAATGGTAATTCCGCTTCAGTGGGCCATCTGATAAATTCCTCTATTTGATCTATCATAGCATCCATTACTTGTTCCGTCAATCGAAGAAACATTTCTTCACATATTCCAAAAAGGTGTGCTAATCTGCAGATGAACAAAGGAAATGGTTATTCAGACGTAGCGACACAGACACAGACACTAATATTCTGACCGATAAAGTTTAACATTGTGGCAATGGATCGGACCAAAAATCGGTTGAATGCGTTCCAGACCCATTCAGCCCCTCAATCATTGACAGAATGCTCAAACTTTATGGCGCGCAATATGACTTTCTGTGTGTGTCGCTACATGTGAATAAGGCCTTATGCCACGTTGACATTACACGTAACCGTGACAGGGACAAGGACAGGGATGTAATGATCACATTGCACTGGCACTGGAACTGCAAATTACACCTGCAAATATTATCCATTCAAGTGAAGTGCATTGAAAGTAACACAAGGAGATTTGTCACATTTAGTAGTACAGCCCTTATTACTACCATAAATGTATACTTACTGCATGGTAGGAAAACTAGATCCCAAATAAGCTGCAGTCATGGCTACCTTTTTAGCTAGTGGAATTCTCACGTATGCAGGTGGCACATACAGATTTGGACTTGCTGAGAGATAATTTATCAATGCATCTAGTGTTTCCTTCTCCATACAAAAATACCTTCTGAAATATCTTGGAGGCAATAGTGGAGCAATACGTTCATAGAAGTATGGTACCTTGACAATTTCCTGTCTGGTTCTATAACACAGAAAACCTTTTTCTTTTGGAATTGTCATGCCTCATTCACACATACCCACACAGATACCGACACCAATATTCGGACTGATAAAGTTTAGCATTATGGCAATGGTTCAGGGCCTGAATGGATGTGCAACCCATTTAACCCGATTTCTGGTCCAATGCATTTGGACAATGCTAAACTTTATCTGTCCGAATATCGGTGTCGGTGTCTGTGTCCATACGTATGAATCAGGCATGATACTGTAGAAAATGTTAAATATATTAAAACTATCATCATTGACTAACTTACCCCATGATACATGTTGAAATGAATGCAAATTGGATTAATTGTATGAACTGAATCAAGGATACTGAAGTTAAACAACATATGAAAGCCAACAACTGTTGGTCGTCCATTCCTTCAAAGAAAATATAATATCATGTACATGAGTGAAACATGACCAATGCAAGCTTATCAATGGAGTACTTACAGTAAAATACAACTAAATTCATCAGATGCACGAACATGTACCGAATCAAGTATCTTCTTGTGCCTTAAGATGTCTGATGTCAAGAAAGATTTCTTAGCGGAAATCATACGAAAATCACTCATGTGTGACTGATCATGTCAAGCATTAACACTTACAGAGGGAACTTAATAAAGCCTCAAGATTTCATCGTAGCAGAACTTATGCATTGACCCCTTCTTAATTTATTCCCCTGCCAACATTGAATCAAATATTGGGGGGGGGGGGGCTGGTGTGTACAACTATGAAATTTCCCCCTTTCCCCTTCCCCCTTGCAGTTGTCCTTACATTTCTGGGATTGTATTATTCTTTACATTTGTAAAGTGTGGTCAGTGTTGGAACAACGATTTAGAAAATTGCTGGGGGGGGGGAGCCGTTTGGACCGCAAACTTTATATGTTAAAATGTGCACCTCTGCCAATCTTCAGTAATGTTTAATACAATGAATTATGTGAAATACTGTGTAATGACATGTGAAATGGTTTAAAATAGATTACAATGCATTTCAAGTTTCCCCCCTTGGGTTTCAAAATGGGTTGAATTCAATTCTAAAAGATGCGTAATGCTGCAGAATAATATGTGAAATGGTTTAAAATTAATTACAATGCATTTTAACTTTCCCCCCTTGCATATCAAAATGGGTTGAAACCAATTTTAAAACATCCGTAATGGTGCGGAATAACATGTGAAATGGTTTAAACTTAATTACATTACATTTTAAGTTTCCCCCCTTACATATGAAAATGGGTTGAAACCAATTTTAAAAGATGCGTAATTGTGCGGAATGATATGTGAAATGGTTTAAAATAGATTCCAATGCATTTTAAGTTTCCCCCCTTGGGTGTCAAAATGGGTTGAAAGTAATTTTGAAAGATGCGTAATGGTGCGGAATAACATGTCAAAAGGTTTAAAATTAATTGCAATGCATTTTAAATTGTCCCCCTTGGGTTTAAAATTTGTGACGGACTTAGAAACACCAGGAACATCGTAAAACCTGACAGAGATACCGAATGATCCGAAAAAGGGAGAAGATTTATGTGACGTCAAAAATGACATCAATTTTTGAAGCCGCGCAAACTCCCCCCAGGGAATATTATTCCCTGGGGGGGATTGCGCGAATGAATTTTTTTGCGCTGAAAAATAAAAACTAATTTTTCACACGTTCACATCCTCACCATTCACACCGCCTGTGACCTACATTTAGAAAAGAGCGGTGGGGCGGGGGGAGGGAAATTCATCCTTACATATGTTAAAATAACTTTTAAATAATTTCTGATTGGTCCACACCCCATTGCGGACAATTACCCTTTTTTTCAACTTATGTTGGAGGCATTTTGAGGGTGAATGGGCCAAACTTAAAATGCATTGTAATCAATTTTAAATCATTTCACATGTCATTCCGCACCATTACGCATCCTTTAAAATTAGTTTCAACTGATTTTGAAACTCAGGGGGAAATTTAAAATGCATTGTAATTAATTTTAAACCATTTCACATATAATTCCGCAGCATTACACATGTTTTAAAATTGGTTTCAAGCCATTTCCATATGCAAGGGGGAAAATTTAAAATGCATTGTAATTAATTTTAAACCATTTTACATGTTATTCCGCATCATTCCGCATCTTTCAAAATTACTTTCAACCCATTTTAAAATTGAAGGGGGCAAAGTTAAAATGCATTGTAATGAATTTTAAACCATTTCACATATCATTGCGCACCATTACACATGATTTAAAATGGGTTTCAAGGCATTTTGAGAGGCAAGGGGCCAAACTTTAAATGCATTATATTAAATTATGAACCATTTCAGATTGAAATTTAAAAGAGATATTATGAATTGATATAGATTTGTTAACCAAATATTGTAGGAGTCCTTTGTAGCATTTTGGGATTTTTTTTTCCAAAAGTAATCAGTTGCAATACTTAGACTTTTGCAATGAGCACCTTATCCGCTGCAAAAGCCAATAACAAATTAACTATTTCCAGGAACAGTAAACGCAAAGAACACAAGTTACCCACAAAGGAGAAACATTGGGGTGAAAGTACTCGTACAGACACTTGTCAAAATCTTACTTTCCTGAAAAATGATGGTTATTGAAAATAACTGTAATACATGGATTGCAATCCAGTTATTTCTATTATATTACTCAATTACACACCCCCCCTCCGGGACTGAGTAACCTACGGCCTCGGACTCACTTCCCCCCCCAGATATATTTAGGGGGGGAAAGAAACGAAATGTAATACAAGTTCGCCCATTTCTCCTAACAAGTGCACTTATTACAAATAGACTGAGTTACTGATGATGTTGTAAATGCAATTCACTGTCGGGATAAAGACCACCAGTCAACACATGATGTCTGGTGTCCTTGTAAACAAACTTGGCAATATGTTCTTATATTGGTCATTTAACACTATTTTCATTAATTTGCCACAATAGACAAGTCGGAAATATATTGTAAACAATAATTAACATTACAACTACCTTCGAGTAAGTACAAATATCCCACAATTTAAGCAATAAGTAAATGAATACAGGTGTACCTTTATTATCGCTCGTGCATGCTTATGCATTGAACTGTACTAGAAGGTACATCTAGCCCCAAGCCATTACATTGAAATTGATTAAGCCTTATTCAAAGGCATACAAGTTTAACATTGTAGAAATGCATGTGACCGAAGATAGGGATGAATGGGTGTGGGACCATTCCCAGAATATTAAACTTGTATGGGTGTCTGTGTCGGTAAGAAAATGCTCCTGGTTGAAGAAATACAGGTGCACCTTCATTATAGTTCCTCCATGGCCACTCCATGCTTATTCAATGGAGGGGGGGGGCGCCGCATACGAAAGGTGAATCAAGTTCCCCCATTTCTCCTAACAAGTGCACTTATTAAAAATAGACTGAGTTACTGATAATATTCTAAATACAAGGTACTGGCCGGATAAAGACCACAAGTGAACACATCAATCAATTCCAGTAAGTAGCAATATCCCACAAATAGACCAATAATTAATACATGTGTAGCTTCAATATCGCTCGTCCATGCTCATGAACAGAAGGGGTTGTTTACAACAAAAGCACAGGTGATGTCTTCACTCGTGCTCTTTATCCCGACAGTAAATTGTATTTACAAGATTATCAGTAATTCAGTCAATTTGTAATATGTGCACTATTTCACAATCATTCCCAGAAGCACCCATTCTAGTTCTGCCTACTGAAAAGAAGAGACACAAGTCATTAGAAGACATCCACACCGAATGAGGAAGTAAGTAAATTCCTTTAAATTGTTACTACCATTATTAGCGAGGGTGTACCTAAACCCCCCCCCCCACACACACAAATCCCCCTGTACATACTTGCTGCAAATGTCTACAATGTGGGTATCGGCCCATTCCCAGACAAATAGTGAAGAATTGGAAAATATCCCACAAATTGAGCAATCGTTTAAGAAATACAGGCGTACTTGTATTTATTATCGCTCGTCCATGCTTATGAATGAACAGGGCAAGATAGGCCCCACCCATGTTCAAATACTGTTTATAACATTATCAGTAAGGTACACGTACCGACACAGACATGGATACAAGTTAAACATTGAGACAATAGTGGGTTCATACCCATTTACCTACATGTTGTCATATGGGGGGGGGAGACCAACGAACCAGAGATTGGGTATCCGGCCCCCCCACACACACACACATCCCCCTCTATGGACTGGGTCCATATCTCTAACATTTGGCTTCCCCCCCTCCCAAATTTGGGACTGTAATATTTTGTGTCGATCAGGTAGAATCACTTTACTCTCTTCCTTTCAGTATTCATCTGTAAGAATTAAATTTAAAATTGACAACAACAATGAACAGAACAGGTTGTTTACAATGAAACCACAGGTCATGTGTTCACTCGTGGTCCTAATCCCAACAGTAAATTGTATTTACAAGATTATCAGTAACTCAATCAATTGCTAATAACTCCACTATTTCACAATCATTCGCAGAAGCAGCCATTCCAGTTCTGCCTACTGAAAAAAAGGGACACAACTCATTAGACCACATCCACACCGAATGAAGAAGGAAGTAAATTCATTTCAATTGTTACTACCATTATTATTTGTTACTACTATTATTAGCGAGCGTGTACATAAACCCCCACCCCCCAAAACACACAGATCCCCCTGTACATATTTGCTGCATATGTCTACAATGTCGGTATCGCACCCCCCCCTGTCGACAGACATACTGAAGAATGTGAAAACATCACCTTTCCCGTTGTACTACGTATGCAGGCAGTAATATTATGTGTTCATACCAGTATGTCTGTCAGGAGGGGGGACTACAGGCTACCATCCCTGCCCACCTTAGGTTGCGGTTTTCCCGACCAAGTGATCAGAAGGGCCCCATGCTTCCCCAGGCCTTGATGGTGTGGTCCCGGCTAGGTAACGTTCAAGGTAATATTTCAACACACCATAACCCCCTGCCCCCTGCCATGTGGTGACCCCCCCCAGACATAATGGTGAAAAGAAGAGCCATACCCACACCCACATGCTATCCATACCTGGGGATCCCCCAGATCGCTATCTTTATTATATGCATATCCCCCCCACCCACACAATGGAGGCCAATGTAGAATGCATTGCAATTAATTTTGAAGCATTTGACATATGATTGTGGATGATTGGGCATGTTTTAAATTTTTTTTTAAGCCATATTTTTACAAAAAATTTTAAATTAAAACTTTATCACTGCTGCGTGCCGAATCGTCAATTACGCCCTGTTTTTATATATTTGGGGGGGGGCGCCTGTGCGAAATGTGGAACAAGTTAGACCATTTCTCCTAACAAGTGGATTCATTACAAATGGACTTATTTACTGATAATATTCTAAATACAATTCACTGCCACGATGAAGACAACCAGTCAACAGATGACTGAAAAATACATTGTAAACAATCGTTACCATCCCAATTTGCTTGAAGTAACTACAAATATCCCACAAATTTACCACTAATTAAATAAATACAGATGTACATTTAGGATCTCTAGTCCATGCTTATGAACTAACACTGCAGGACAAGGTAGCCCCCACCCATTTGTAAATAGTATTTACAACATTATCAGTAATTCAGTCCATTTGTAATAAGTCCACTTGTTAGGAAAAATGGGCAAAGTGCCTTCATATTTGGTAGTATGAGAGGAGAAAATGTTATTTTTTTCAATACCTTAATCTGTCTCTGGGGGGGGGGGGGTCACCCATTGGATTCCCCAACACCAAAGTTAAGTATTTTCCTCAATATCAAATTGCATTGTTACAGATAAATCGTGAAAGGAACAGAGTCAAGTCATTACACGTGATCGACACAAAGTCACAAAGTCAGAAGTGAGTACATGTATTATTATTTTTACTAATATGGTCTTACACCCCCACCCCCATGCGTGTGGATGTAGCGACATATTTCAAATATTACTTCCTGTCTGTTAACATATCACAGGTACTAAATTAACAGTTCATGAAAAATAGACTTGAAAACATAATCAACACAAATGACATGAGTGACATTGAAGTACATCCCTTCTGCATGGCTCCTTTTGCGAACCACCTTCAACAGCGCTATTATGTACGAGGTAAACCCGGTGGCATTAAAATTGCTGTTGTGAATAAGTACACTTGATCCACAGCCTAGTAAATCGAGTAATCTCATCGGAGGACTGCATAAGTGCTGGGACTCACATACTGTCTGGCCAAACTGCAGCCTCAGGGAACAATGGAGTGGCAGGTTCAACACCAAACTGTCCAAGTCCCTAAGCATTTCGTTGAAGGTGAAATTGTACCCACAGTACTTTGAAGGTGATTCGCAAGAGCAGATGTGTAGGTTGTGGATTTAGTAGGTCTGATATGTCATTTGCAGAATGGCAGAGAAAAAGAAAAGTGTGCCCCACAAAAAGAAAGAATTTGACGACCTTTTGAAGGGTAAATATCCTAGAGAGAATTTGAAGTGTGCTGTGAGAGATTATGTAAATGGGGTATTGAGTTCTGCAGATGCTGCCGAAAGATATGGAGTATCACGCAGAACTATCCAAGAGCATGCAAGGTGATTATTGAATCCATTAAACTGAAATCTAAACAGAGTATTCTTTTTTGAAAACACTTCAAACCAATTCTCTTTCTTTTTAATATAATGGTTTCAGTTCAGATTGACACGTCAGCAATCACAACCAAATGAATCTGGAATTTATGAGGACTTTCCAACAGTCAAAGATTACTTGGGTCCAGATCCGTCCCTAGATTCACATACTGAAGAAAGGATCAGAATGTATGTGAGAGACTGCAGTCGTATTGGATTGCCGAAAATTCAACATCAATTTCTAGTTGAAATTGAGAATTATCTAAAAATGTATGATATAGATGTGTCCAAGTTCACAGATGGAAGACCGGGTAAATAATTTTTTAGTTATAGAATAATGCCTAATTCACACATACCGACAAAGACATCTACACACATTTTGAGACCAATAAAGTTTAGCATTGTGCCAATTGTTTACGGCCTAAATGGGTCCCACACCCATTTAGCCTGATTTTCGGTCGGATGCATTTGGACAATGCTAAACTTTATCAGTCCAAATATCCCTGTTGGTGTGTGTGTCGGTAGGTCTCAATGAGCCATAAATTGTCAATTGAATGAAATATTACACATAAATGGGATGAACCATTCTGCTTGTTTTTTTCAACAAGGACCCAATTATCTGAAGAGAGTATGTAGACAAAAAGATGGGGAACAAGTAAAATTTCTCAGTAGCTTGGAGGTTACAGCCAAAATAAATGAACGTAATGAAGCCAACAGTTGGATGAGTGGAGTGAGAGAATATTTAATGGATGTAAATAAACAGCAATTGATTCCAGACCACAAATTAGTCTATCTGACAGACAGTGAAGTTTTCCTAACAAACACAACTCCTCAAAGGGCAATATCAGTAATGGTGTGTTAAACGTGTATGAGACTGACAGCGATAGTGAAACAGATAGTACATGGCTTGGTTAGAACCATGAGGAAAACTGTTAGCTGGACAGACGAACAGGCCAACATAAATTGGCATTCAGTATTATACACTTACTATCCCTATGTGTATATGTCTCACTATCACTTGCAGTACTTATCCACAAGAATAATGAGTTTTTACATTAATATTTCAATACAATTATTGTAATTCCTCCAACTATTGGAAAATTAGCATACATATTTGCTCATTCATACAGATGATTTACAATGGACGAGGTAAAATTATTAAATGGATCATAGTGACTGACGGAAGATTAGTAACGCATGAGTGGGTGCAGGATAAAGATGTCAATGCTTTACTGCTGAAAACAGATGATGGTACACTCACACCAATAGTTTTGAGGAATGCATTGATCATGATTATTAGGTATTTTTTAATTCTCAATAAAGTGACAGCATCAATCCAAATCAAGTGTTGTAATGGAATACTTGAAAATATCCACTTTCCTTTGTACAGGAATTACGAGGAGAACCAAATGGATGGTGATGCATTGCTCTTGATGGACCCTTTCACTGCAGCAGAATTTGATCTGTCTACTTGGGATTTCTGTTATGACAACTGCATCTTCCCAGTTGCAATTCCTAAAGTAATATCATTGGGACTGAGGGCTTTGAATTTTGGAGTGATGGCGAAGTACACCCACCTGATGTTATTCTTCATGCATAACAGGTAATTATTCTTGGATTATTTGTAAAGAAAGCAGTGCAATGTAACAAATAATAATCAATTTTTTAAAAGCATTCTACAGGTAATAATCATTTTAGGTTCATTTTAATGGGCTATGAAATGAATGAATTAAACTTCATACTGATGCACAAGGAAGCGGTATACCAGGTGGCATCAAAAACAAGACAGACAGCAGTCCTAAAGATGCTGCACATCAACAGAGTAGTAATGAAAACCAAAGGCCCAGAAGAGGAAGAAGAAGGTACCACTGAACCAGTAGAATTGGCTCCATCTGCATCTGGTATAACTGCTCCCAAACCAGCACCTGTCGCCAAAGTTCAACCACAAGCAGCAAAGTCCAAAGGCAAAAGAAGAAAGAAGTCAGGTCCTGTAGAAATGGTGACTGCTTCAACACAAACTTCACTGGAAATGATCCCGTTAGAGATGCCCAAGAAACAAGAAGAAAAATTTGACAGAGTATATCTGCAGTCCATGCGACTGAGCTACCTTGTGAGAACAATTAGAGCTGCAGATTTTGCTAATCCAAAGAAAAGTACTGAGCCAGGAACTTCAGCACATTAACATGTCCAGTTATTGAGACCCTTGACCAGTTAAGTATTTAAAATAAAAATTCACCTAAATAAATGTTGTCTATGAGTGTGTCGGTACGTATGAATAACTGAAAATGACAGGGAAGGAGTAACTGAGGAGACGTTTAAATCTCTTTAGACCCATGCTCGTGATGATGCTCGTTGAATGTCTTCAAATTGTGTTCGGTTAAGTGTTACCGGATATCCACTTCTTACCTGCAACAACTGAGCCTAAGTCACTGGCTTCAAATTGCTGTTGTGAATAACAACACTTGATCCACTGGCTTGTATATCCTGTAATCTCATCCGACCACTCTGCATAATTGCTGGTTGTTGCAGGAAGATGGTAGTAACCAAACTTCTTGAAATTCCTGTCAATGATTTTCATGCAAAGAAATCTTCTCTTTGTAGGCGGTTGTTCCTTGTAACCGAACTCATTGTAAGTGCAACCCAGTGTCCCTTTTTGACACATGTGTGTGTACCATCACGAGGATACCTTGGTGCCCCCTCGGGTGACAGACACGTCTAAAACATACCATTCCCAGCTTATGGCTGTACTACTAAATTTGGCCAACCACGGAAATTGGGTACAATCTCCAAAAACGTCAAGTACAGACATCTCCTTTTGCAATAGAATTACATTTATGGCAAGATGGAATCATCCCCATAAAAGTCAGACATCATTGCCAGAAAAATGGAAAACTACCCAAATCCCATTGTTGGCCACATTTAGTAGTAGAGCCTATGATTCATCCTGTGAACAATTCACAGAATGCCCCCTGTGCTGTCAACAAGCGTTTAATATGTTTTGTAAATATTTTTTATTGTATGTCATTGTAACAAACAAAAGGTGTTGCTCTCGGTGGATGTCTCGGTAAGTGTGAATAAGCCATAATCACACCTAAGGAGTAACTGAACACACATTTCAATTTGTTAACACATGGATTATGCATGTACATTTAATAGGATCACAAGCAGTGTTGGTCGGTGTAATGAAG
>JBCAUG010015913.1:0-10916 GCA_038406175.1 Haplosyllis leylae
AAGGAGAAAACTTAGCTTCAGGAGTTCCTCTGAAAGTATCCTGTGATCCGCCCCAAGAAAACTTGGTTGCAAGAGGATCTCCGAAAGTTTGCTCCATAGTATACCCCTGAAAGTTGTCCTGTAACGCCCCCCCCCCCAACTCCCAACCCAAAGAAAACGTGGCTTCTGCGTAGACATGTGTCGGCAGCCTGGGGTTTTACAGGAATTTTTAACAACATTTTTGTCCCTCAATGTTCTGCGTGTGCATCACAGATAGTCTTCTTTGCGGAAATTTACTGAGTTGACTTGAAATGTTGATAAGAAACACAAATTAAAATTCTTTTAGGATTTGTGATTTATCAAAACATTGTAAATTTAGTTCACAGCCAAACAAAATCCACGGGATAAAATCCTACATTGTATTTGATCTGCCCAACAGATGTGCACATAATGTTTCTCAGAGTATTAACATATGTCGGAAATAGTACAATATTATTAGACGTTTTTGTTAGACATACGAAACTAATGTCAAGTAATAACTCGATTTCGTAAACAACGTTTTTCTCGAGATCAAGTTTACGTTTCCGTTGCAGAATGTTGGTGGAACAAACAATGAACATGCTGATGCCACATACCTATTACATATAAAGTTGCCATCTTAATAATTGTTTTCTTGCGTTGATAGAATCTGGGCTAAGTAGATTTGGCAAATTGACGTCTTCGTTTGAAGTGTGGTATAGTTGCCTCCTGGGGTGGAGAATTTGGACTGGAATTGTGTTTTAAAATTGCCAAAACTTCACGAAACACTCTTCCAGATACGGTTTATTCAAATGCGGCTTTCTTGTAAAAAAAAAAAAGAAAGGTCAAAAAAAGAAAAGGAAGATTAAAAGCCAAAAATAGAATTGGGTGTGTTGCGTAACAAAACTAAAATACACAAGAGCTTTCTAAAATCAATGTGCAGATGTGGCGTTGTTCCTCATATATCTCAAATCGAATACTTTATCTTTGTATTTTTTAAAAAAAAAATTTGTGGCAGATCAAAGAATTCGTGATGGTTGTGTTGTTTGTACCTCTAATGTAGCTGGCGCTGAGAATAGATCCTTCAGTTCTTTTTACCATTATTTTTCGACCATTCATACCCTCTCATTCCCGGTTAGATTAAACTGTTGGGTTGGATGTGCCGAAAAATGAACCTGATATGTTGTGATGATTAAACCTAACGGTAAATCACAAAGAAAGGTATTGACAGTTGTTGATACGATAATATGCGAAATGCTATTTGGAGTTATTGCATATTTTCATAATGTCATTGCTTGCTTTCCTATCTCTCATTGCAGACAGCTAAACTGCAGATAGCAAAACAGAATGTGATAGACTTGCCAGAGGAGATCAGTTACCAGGAAGATGTGGTCGATCTCAAGAACAGGTAAGATACCTTCAGGTGAAAGGAAAACACTATCAAAAATCTCCTGTAATAGTTATATATTAATGAAAACTACACGGACAACTTAGGAGTAATAACACGGCAAAATGTCAATACGAAAGCAGGCTGCTCATTTACGTTTTTTGATGTGGGAAGGAAGTAGAATGGATTTTGTCCCTTCCCGTCTTAAGACGATCTTGCCGCACTGATATCATGAGCAACACAATCGTGGTTCGTGCAATGGAATTGAGCAGCAAAATTAATTTTCTTCTCTTTATTTTCCTTCTTTGGCACGAAATGTTTCGCATGTTTGCATGTACTGCTTCGTTCACTAATGTTTTCCCTCACACTTTGCCGAATTGTAAGTGCCTTAGGTTCACAACAGAATTCATCGTACATTGCACATAGATTCTTCATCGGCAACAAGAAGATAAAAAAAGAAGAATATTCTTTTATTTTATTCTAAGCTTTTAAGTTACAAATGTTTCCAAAATCTGTACAACGAAATTGAAATAAATTGGAGACGATTTGCTGTAAAGTTCTAAAAATCTATGTGAGTTTCGATTACAACTCCCTGCCTATTCTCTCACTATGTTCACTCCTAGCGCAAAAATACATGATCATTACAAGAAAGTCCTCCTGCGTGAACGCAAGAGGCATACCGACTGCGGCGTCGCAAACCTATCCCAGGGGATAAAAAAAAAATTTCAAAAAAAAAAAATTTCTTGGGGGGGGGGTACCCCCCACCCCCCTGGTTGGACTGGTTTGACACAGAAATCAATTTATTCGGGTGTGTGTCCAAGCGAAAAAATTAAAATATGTATAGTTGAAGGAACTTAACAATGAAAATCCACCTTTCTACATATTATTAGCCGTGTTCCCATTTATTTGAAATAACAGTACACTATTCACTATCCATTATTATCTGTGGTGCATACGACCGAAGTGGGATGTAGGATTTTCTCGCTGAAAACTGGCATTTTACTGTCGGGGAAGATGTACACTGGTTTGGAGGGGGGGGGGGGTAGTGTATGGAATCATTTTTGGTCTTTTGTGCATAAAGATGGAACAGTTGTAGCATACTGCCCCCTCCCTCATGGGGTTACCGTCCCTTAAAATTATTTCACACTTCCTTATGACCTGCAGTTTTGTGAAATGAAAAGTTCTTACATATTTTTGACACAATTTTATGTTTGCAGTTTACGAGAGATATTTGAGCGCATAAATGAACACTTAGAAGAACTTAAATACGAATCAGAGGACTTGTTGTGAAATTCATCGCACACGCGCCGGTTGAAGGTGATACGCCCCAGATTCAACATATCAGATTGTGTTCCAAACTAACAGATGGACAGACAGTTGCAAGTGCTTATTCAAGTTGTTGGACATGGACGAGCTACATATGAAATTCTTATTCGGCTATTTTGCCAACTGACGGAGATCACTTTCCAGGTGAATTTATGGAATAAACTGAGAAGTGCTCGTTGAATTCATATCAGTTGATGCATCACTGAATAAGCACTTGCGGATTGTGATTGGGTTTATGACAACATGAACTTTTTGTTGCTGAAGTTTGCAGCCGCCACTTACACAGTACAAAAGACTTAATGTGCACTACGTCAGTATTCTTCACAGCAGCACCTCCCTAGGGCTTCGATTTTGACTGCTTCCACAAACATCGTGTTTGGTTTTGTTTGAGTCTACTAGATTCTAGTATTCTTCGGACTCAATGATGATAAAATTCCATCGGCAGCAGAAGCTTTTACATCTAGGAAGGTGCTGAAATTTATTGCCATTATTATGAAATAGCCAGAATTGGAAATCGAGAGGATACGCAGAAGTCGTTGATAATTGTGTATGTAGTAGAGCAGATGACAAGATGCTCGTTTTCTATGTATTTAGCTTATTATTTACTCTGACGGATCATTTAAGTTAGAAACTGAACCTGCCAGTCGTTCACAATGCACCATTAACACAACGAAACTATTACATATGTGACGAGTCTCTCTGTTCATTGTGTTTACCTTCTGAAATTGATTAATACTTGCGTGATATCTATCCTTCGTCTTTAGTACTTGCACTGTACTATCGTAGATCTAGGATTGCAACAAAGTATTGTGGTATTGTTAATGCTTGTTTTTAAGGATGTGCAGTTTTAACTGTTAGAGGCTTGGTCTCGAAATGCTACAGTGTGATACCTTGTGAACTTTTTTGCACTCAGACGCTTAGGTAATGTTTCACTTTAAGTCAATGTATACTGTACAGCTATGAAAACTGATTCATGTGCTCTAGTATCATATTGAAACTAATAATGTTGTCTTGTTTTTGTAACACTTTTGTAACAGTGATATTTTTTGCTCTTATTTGTAATGTGGAGCTCCTACCAAGGTGACCACATGTCATGGGTGACACATTCGGTCCGTATGGAATACATGTCGAACATTCTTTTTACTTTTGAAATTGTATATCTTTTTTGGCTGAATGGTGGTGCTTCACAGGAAAAGAATCCCAGGTCTGAAGCAATAACACTTCAGGAACATTGGGCAAAACGAAATTCATCTCTTGCGGATTTGAGTAATGCCAATCGCACCACCTCACCACTGCAATGGAACGTGTTCTCACATTGAAACCATAAAGTGTTGTAGCACGATTGTGTAGGGGTTGTCATGTCACCCACGCTTGGAGTATCATCTGTATCTAGTAACTGTCTTCAAATGGATTTGCTCAAGACTTCTTATTCCTATATAGTTGAGACCTGCTACAACTAATTAGTCCTCCTTTGTGCCAATTATTTGTTTCATATACTATCACTCACTGCGAAACATTCTGTGACTTGGGCACTTTTCTTTGATTATCACTTCCTTTTTCTCCAAGTTTGTTTAAAATCTTGGTTGAGGTACTTGACAAAATTGCAACAAACTTTGAAACAGACAATATTAGTAAATGTGAAATTTATTTACACCAAGAGTGCGCACATCACAGAATGCAGGTCCGGTTTGTGACTTAGTCAAGTAGTCCTATTGTAACTCGTCTTTCAAAAAATATTATGAGCCAAAATGTGGAACGGACGATGTAACAATATATCATTTTTGCAAACCAGGTTTTCAAAGAATTTATCTCTGTGGGCAATGTGCTGAATATTATCAAAGAATTTGATCCAGTATGAAAAGTGACTGATAACATTTTGGGCAGAAAATAAAATTCTATTTGGAGAGATTAATTAATAAACACAGGTTAAAGTTTTCTGGCTTGGACTCTTGCCATTCTCATAATAATTCGTATGTCTTATCGCAACAAGGGCTTGTGTAATCTAAATTGAAATTTTTAAATGAATAGAATAAGGAATGCAGTCTAGCAACGGTACAGATGTAGTTTTGTTGTCTCGCTAAGGAGGGACTGATTTTGTAAAACTAGCTTAGTTCACCTTATCAGTATTGAGTAACTAACACTATGTCTTCACACACCTACCAAGTTACACCGTTTTCACACAAGTTGTAGACAAATTGTAGTTGAAATGAGGATGGAAACTACGCATCTGTTGTCGTAGTGCGAGGATGGGACCAGCCGCTCCGGCTGATGCGCATGTCTATACTTTACTAAACGTTAACTGTTCAGTTTAGTGTAAGTTTAAAGATGCAAAAGAAACCGTTCATTGTAAGCAGGTGCTCGTTTTAAGCGGAATCCACTGGTATGGAAATTTAGTGATGTCCCAGGCATGGTTACAGATTTTTTGTCCGTTTTCCGATATCTATTTGGCAAAGCGTTTTGTTAATGTGAAAATAGTAATCTCGGTATGGTTTAGATTTCCAGGAAGAACTGTACTAACATTTTCATTACTATCAATGTATTATTACTTTTCTTGCATACATTGTGTAAAATACAAACTTACCAATCGCTCGGTGAAAAAATTAAGTTGCCTAGTGGTTTTATCTGAAGTTATCAACCAAACGAATGTTACACGGACGTGTAGTTTTTTTTTCACCAAGAAGGTTGATATGTTTGTAACCGTTCTAGAATTAGTAATTGTCAAATGGTGCTTTAAGGTAAAACTCTTATATTCAATGCATTGATGTCCTATGCTTGCCACATTCACTTACATGTTATTTTATTTTTTATTATCACAAGATTTTGAGATTGAATTTGACGCAGAAGAAACTACTGTTCTGTTGACATTTGTTGATGCAATTGTAAGGACAGTATTTATTTGGTACAAAGTGAAAATTGGAAGATCAGCAAAATGACCAATGTGTTGCCAATACTGCACGGAAATTCAAGAAAATTCCCTCAGATTCAGAGGAGGAAAGCATCCAAATTTCATTTCACACACCTTGTGTAGTTCTGTGTCCCAAAAAGCGCCGAGACGTGAGACACAGTTGCGCTTCTTTGATTTTATATTTGGATTCCAGGATATTCAATGTGGCTCATTGAACATAGCAAAATGATGAGTACCAAATGAAAGTAAGGTCACTTACAGCCCATGGCAAAAGCAATAAAGTGACAAAACACATAAAAAATAATCAGAATAATCTTATTTCTCTAATTTAGTCATGAATAACTGTAACACTAGCCACATATCTTCTTTGAAGTCACTAGTCATTGAAAAAAAAAATACTGTTTACTTAGATTGTCTTGCGACAGTTAAGGATTCATCACTCGAAAAAATTAGAGGCACAAGGAAGGCCTAACGAAAATTTACATGCAACATATCTACTAACTTCGCATTCATAATTTTTCTCGTAGCATTGGCAGTCTTTTTTTGTAATTCACTTGTTCATTATTGATGTCAAAATAAAAATATTCTGGATGAATGTGGTGTTCATTGTTTTGTTTTACTAACGTTTTAGTTAAATTTTGATGTTTCAAATTCCAAGTTTGAGAAATACTGAAAATTTCCCCGATTTGCATTCAGCTTTAAAAGATAGTGCGATGTCCTGACAATAATTAAATCCGTACTGTACATTTGTAGCAAGCAATAGCAACTGCCACTAGATGATGAATTAGCTAGATATTTCACTTTTTTTTCAACCAAAATAATTATTACTGCCTTGGATTTCATTAAAGAATCACTGGGTTGAGAAGCCACTGCTCTACCCACTGAGCTATTTCGACATTGCTTAGAAGTCTGAAGAAAGAAATTGTGTAGTTTTCTTAATTTGATATCATCTGATTCTTTTGCAAAAACAAGAATGCTTACCAGCATCAAATCTCCTAGGGATGGGGCACTGTGGTCAGTATGCCTCACAATGTGAATGAGGACTTTAAAAAATTTGAATTCTGATCTTTCTTGTGGCAAAAGAAATGAGCCATTTTGGTTTTCGAATTTTTTTTGTATTTGGCCACAAGCAACGGCTCTTAAAACCGGACACCATAATCCCTACTTGCAAAAAATTCACTGGCTATAGCCTCCTCCCCCCATTCCAGATTTGTTTTCTTACTTGGATTTATCAAAATTATCCCATTTCGTCTTAATATATTGCATTCCAAACTGGGTTTTTTTCAGTCACCCGCTCAACTTGATCCGAGCCATTGGCATTATTTGATGGACCACGAAGACATGTTCAAAGAAAAGCAATACTGACAAAGATTTCAAAAATAACGTTGGTTGTTTGAATTCATTTAATTGCTTTTTATTAACATGTACAAAAGAAAACAATAGTCTCATTCTATATTATTTATTTCTCCACTTGGAACAAAGGCATGTTAATATTAATTTAGCATGCAGCCATATTAAGACACCGTTAATTCCAAGTGTATCTGCAATACATTGCTCCTCATTTCCACGCAAATGTGCATAGCGGTACGATTTCAATTTCCATAATTGCTGATTAAATAGTACACAAATATCCCACTCTTTACACTGTAAAATAAATCCTTTAAAACACCACTTCAGGCCTCTACTTGATCTGGAATACAGTTCTTTAAGAATCGCAGTATACGCAGGTTGGTTATAGTACAATATACAAAAGTAAAAGCTCGCTATGTAGTAGGAGTCTCTGGGTACAAGAAAATCCCAGGCGAGTCCAAACCTTTTGTCGCCCGTATTTTCTTCTGGTTGGTTATTCTTCCTCGAATTAGTATTAAATTAATTTGGGCTTTCTACACTCCTTCTCCTCTAGATGGCTCGTCGAAATTTTCTACAAGATCTGAAAGATAAGCATAGGAATGTAAGCTGCATTTTGTTCAGGCCATGAGTAATTTTCTTAAGTGCTTCGAAATGAATCAGCCCTGTTGAGTTTGAACTTAACCATCACAGATTTTCTGGATGAAGTTTTTCATCATATTCATTTCATAACCCGATAAAAGTAATCATTTCTATGAAGTTACTGGTCTTTGTTATCACTTTCTTAACACATTGACTTTTCTGAACGTACCTGGGACATCGTCGTCATCATCATCAATATCACCTGTTGCAGGTTTGTCTCCATCAATTGGAACTGCAAAATAAGAATTGTTTACTTCGTAAAAAAATGGAATCTTCATCAGCTAGCATTGTTGAATAAATAAGTCGTTGGTGGCTTCAAATGAATCAGTCCTGTTGAGTTTGATCTTTACCATCACAGAAAATCTAGCTAAAAGATTATCATCACATTCATTTCAACCACCACATACTTGTTAACATCTACTGATAAGGAAACGAGGTTTACCTCCACTAGATACTGATGTAGCAAGTTTCTTAAGATTAGCAAGGCTCTCGGCGCCAAGTTGATTCAGGATACCCGGAAGCATCTCTGTTATCTCTGATTTAACGAAACAAGAACCCAATTCGTCAACACTTTCTCGCTCGTTCATTCGCTGAACATGCAGGAGACATCCTCACATTCAGCTTGGTCCCGATGCCCAATCAGAAGCAAAACTTCCATGTGAACACTCTCTAGTCCTCGAAGCCGTCTGTGAGGATGCTTGACACTGCATGTTTCCAGATTTGGCCCTTACAACTAATCTCACCTGAAGAACTGTCATTCAAATTTTGGGGAGCAAACCGCAAAAGGTCTTTCATGTCCATTTGTTGCATTAAACCTGGCATCAGCTCCCAAATTGCTACATAAGAAATTACTTTGTTTAAAGTGGGGGACCGCCGTGCTTTGAAAGCAAGGATGGCTAAAAGACTTGATGACAGGTTAGAGGAGGTCATGAAACGTTCTTTCAGTGTGAGAGTGAAGGCCAAATTAATCGAATTCCAATAATTAGTCAAATTAATATGTATGGTAATTAAAAATTAGCTTACTCGGAACTTAAAATATCCTGCGCAAAACTAAAAATATGTTACAACTTTGGATATTGTATCTGATGCAAGAAAATGTATCTTAATCATACGTTTGGTTTCAGCATGACCAGTTATGGCAAATGTGTTGGCGGCCAGTGACGCCTGAACTTTCGGGTTGTTGAAGTGAATAACTTGTCCGTCTTCTTTGATCATATTAACCTGACAAAAATGCGAAATAAAATATGTTTATGAAACCGTTCGTCTGAAGGTTCAATGAATTGCTTACTTTTTCAGTCCCACAAAAGAAGTAAATCAAACCGCTGACGGAGAAAGTTTGACAATGTAAAGGCAGGGATAGTGTGTGCAATCCACTTAATTTGCCCAGAGGCAACTGTTGTCAATTCATTTTCAATTTTCATTTCAATTTAAGTGGGAACAAAGTGAAATTGTTGATTGAATTTCACCTCTTCAATGCCTGGTATATTGTTGACCGACAATTTTTTCAGCGAGCTCTGAAGTTTCTTGTCATCTGTGGTTGCTGTTCTGTGAACTACCTTCTTTTTTCGCCTGGCTGACCCCTACAATACAACAGAAGTTCAACGCGAGAGGTTTACAGCCTAAATATGTGATCGAATTTTATATTTTTTGTTTTCTTTTGCCATTATTGTTGAATCTCAAATTATAAACGGTTATTGATGAGGCAATAAAAATGACACCAAAAATCAACGACAATAATCACTCACCTTACCACCTATTCGTACTTGGGCCTGCAACTGCTTTAGTTTTTCGGGGTTCATGATGGAACCAAAATGTGCTGAAAATAAAGTCTCGTTTGTAATATCCCTTGGCAACGGTCCAATTTTCTTTTTGAACGTCCACCTTAATTTCAAAACAAATTAACAATAAACCGGTTTACATAGCGACACCTTTTGTGTTAGGTATTGAAATTACACGACAAGCTACCAGATCTAACGGATCCTGATGCAAGACTAAACCTGTAGCGTCAATATCAAAGGTGAACATGTATCAGAACATCTGAATCTAATGATAACATCTGCTCATTTTAGGACTATCTCTGTTATCAAACTCTGTGTCCAAGTTAGATGTTTTATTTAAACACTTCAATGAGATCTAAATATTGGGCAAGTACGGTGATTACAAAATTGAAGGTTTGACATTCATGATTCCTCTTTCACGTGTTTCACTTGACACCACCGGATATACACCGTTATCTCATCAATTTTAAGTACAAGTACGGAATTTTCAGTCATCATGAACTACTCATATACATCATAATTAAAACCATAAACTTAATTGCCACAGAAAGAAGAATTACATGTGTATTTTTACCTGAATTATTTCAGCAACAAAATATTCCAACCCTCGTGGATTAAAATGGAGGAAGAGAGAAATCACGTGCTCTCTAATCTGTCTGTTCGTCCTACATACTCTCTAAACTCTGTTTATTATTGATGACTTAATCTAACTATTAGTCACAAAATTCAAAAGAACTTCCATTAAGATACCAGTCATTATTGCTCAAGAAGATTAAGTTTGATAGAAATGGGAAGCTATTGATGGAAATTGTTTACTTTGAGGCAGGACTGTCTGTGACGTCAGTCTTTCTTTGAGACCCAGGCGCGCGAACTTTTCAGTGACAGGCAGAAGAAGAGGCACGTCGAAGTTTCCCCTTAAATTTACCGAATTATCACCAAATTAAGACAATGGCAACCGAAGCAGCAGAAGCCCAACCATCTACATCAGCAGCTGGCGATAAGTATGTTGAAATTCATGTTTGTAATAGTGTGTCAAGGAGCAAAATGAAAGACATGTTCAACATGATGAATTTTTTAATGACAGAAAGTTCACCGCAGGACACTAACATTTTCCGGACAGTCAGTTCTTGCAAGGAAGACTTGAATTATGTAATAATTATGAGGAAGAATTTTGTGTTGTGTAGCTCCTGGAAGATTTAATATATGACCACCATGTGTAGAATGAATTCATCATCATGATTATGATTTTTTGTTGCAGGCCTGACACAAAGGAAGTTCAAGATGCCTTTAATTTATTGGCGCAGGGCAAGCGGAACATGCTGTGTGGTGAAGTTCCAAAAGCAGTGCAACAGCTGGAAGAAGCTTGCCGTCTCCTGTAAGAATCGTTCAATCACATTGAACAAGGAATAATATTAGGGGTCGTCTTCCGTATTGCACAGCAACTTTTCGTGAAGTACGGGGCTTTTCCTTGCAAAATAAATGCCTAAACTACTGTATAATGTTACTACAGGAGTGGTCCTGGTCACTACAAGCC
>JBCAUG010015924.1:0-10916 GCA_038406175.1 Haplosyllis leylae
GGGACCAGACCTGATAGGTCGGCTATGCAGCGGGCGGTATGCCTCTTGCGTTCACGCAGGAGGACTTTCTTGTTATTCAATTAGAATCACTTGGTAATGTTTATGTGATGGAATAGCCTCCAGGTCCCGGCCCGATGAATCACCAGGCTTTCCAAAAATTTCGACTCAAATCATGTTTTGTTAACTCAGACGAAACTACTAGCGACCCGGATTTCGTATGGAATTTCTTTCAGTAGATTTTATTCATTTGGAATCCCCGCGCGTAATAAAACCCGGACTGGCCACAGGTGACACTCATTTAACCAGACCAAAATTATCCAAAGGTTGCAGTGGCAGATCTGAGATTCGGCAGGCGGGGCTACACCAACTTCAAAGAGGCGCGGAAACTGCATGAAAAGGAAGAAAATTATACCCAAAGGTGGCGTCCTTGGCGTTCACCTTGGTCCACCACTGTTCAACGTTTTTTGCCAACTTCGTTTTCGTCAGATTCAGTTAATGAAGATCACATCGGGAATAAATTATATTTCAAGCGTGGCAATCACTTGCTCCCGTCAGTATCTAGCGCATGGAGTCATTCTCTTCAGTTATTCCATTTGATGACAAACTTTCAAAGAAATCGACATTAGAATATTTAATATTTGGAGGATTTGGTCTTTGTTCGGAGGCTTAGAGCAATAGACTTATCATAAATTTGCTTCCAGAAAAATATCCCAGTTCAAAGCGCGTCCAATAGGCGCCTTGAGCTATTTCAAGAAATGTGATGAAATGAAAGGTTCTGTGAGGCTTCTTCACTCGTGACTACGGGCGGTTGTTGATTTGCCTGCCATGTTTGTGTTTTGAGTTGAATTTTTCAGCATTTAATATGATGTCAATTTTGACAGCAGAAGGTCATCAAACGTCCTCAAAATGTTCACAAAATATGTTGTTGACTAATCATTATGGCTTTCATGTGTGACGTTAATACCATTATGTATGAAGAACCTCATTGTGTCAAGTATTATTTCTTATGAGCCTCCTCCCCAGTCCAGCTGTTTAACTTTTACACATTTGATATCTCAGTTGAGGAAATCAGCCCATAGACGCAATGTTATTTTTGGAATCAAATTTTCAGTGCAAATGTGTAACTGATGGCAGCATTGGGCTGTCATGCCTGAATGACCTCCATTGCAATTGCATTGATTGTACTTATAGATAATGGTAGATGGCCTTCTTTTTCAATGTTCATAACGGACATTTATGATTCCTTTCATTTCACCGTCTGTGCTGGGAATAGTGAGCATCAACATACGGTAATGCAACATTGTCGGAAGTGCCGAATGAAAACGGTACGGTGACTTGATTTCTAAATCTGATCAGTTTCATATCCAGGATTTTCAAGGGGGCGCGGACCCTAAAGCCCTGGGCGCAGACCCACTACTGGATCAAAATTTTTCGAAATGAAACATTTGAGTTTTTCCGTAATTCTTTCATGGAATTCGATGAATTGACTGAATTGGGTTAATAGTGATGTGTCCACAAAGTAAGCAGGTCACCATAAAATAAAATGCATAAATAGACTGAAATTATGACATGATTTTTACAAATGACAGACAAAAAATAGAAATATAGAATGTAAACAATAATAAAGACTAAATATCTTCTCTGTATAATGACAGTCACTAAATGTAGGTAGCCTTCTTTCAGTGACATCACCAAATTTTAAATTCATTGAATTCATCGAATTCAATGACAACTACTGAAAAAACTCGAATGCGTCAGTAAATCAGGGAAGGTCCAAGAGTTACATCAATCCCATCTGTGTTGTCTCAGACCTTAATTTGCATATGAACATTGTGAGCCCACCTAGACCGTTGCCAGGGAGGAAATGACCACCTAGCAACAGACTTTAAGCTAGATCTATTTCCATTCTCAGGTTGAATTTTCATCTTTTTATCAATATATCCACTCACCAAGAATAGGAACCATCACCTCTTATCCAGTTTAGATTGTCTCAGACCTCAGTCAGGGTGTGTCCCTGCCCTTGGTTTGGGTCTATGACCTCAGGTTATCCATATAATTTCTTTTCGCCAATCACTGAAAGGCTGACATCCAAATCTCTTCATGAACCCAATGTGAAATTAGTAAAGATAGACGTGATTGGCGCATTTGACGCCCAACGACTAGAGGATTATGTCATATAACTTGAGTCGGATATGTATTAAAAAAGTGTCCGAATCAACAGCACCCAACAGCATCTAATAGGATTTTCCCTAAATAGAGCAGAACTTTCCTTAAATTCAGTGAATTCAGCGAATTCAGAGAATCTGAGAAATTACTGAAGCATCAATTTAACTGTCTTCTCTGTTAGCTGTGTCTCTGTGGTGCTGAGTGCTGGTGCTTACATGAGAGGCCCCAGGTTCGAGCACAGTAATCCTTTTTTTAAAATATATAATATTTTTGGTCACTGAATTCAGTGAAAACATTTAGGGAAAACTCGAATATCCATTTCGTAAAACCAAAACAAAGACGTGAACAGAACGAGGGAAATTTTAAAGACTAATTTACAATTGAGTTTTTCCTGATTGAATTCTGTAAAAATTATCTCAAAATTACTGAAAATAAATTTTGTAGATTCTGTGAATTTAATTGTGAAAAAGAAAATGAGAAATTCGTATCGATTTCAATCAATTTCTCGTAAAGCTTTATTTATGTGTTTTGTTACTTGAAATAAAGATTAAAATTTACACTACAGTTGTGATTTCCTGTTTAAATCTTCAGTGCTACATTACTGAATTTAACATCCCCTAAAAACTTGATTGTTACAGTTCAGCAGGTGTCATATCTGCATTGATTTTGAGGTTAAATACAATCTGGAGAGCAACACTGAAGACATTAGAGACAAATATTTTAATATTTAGTCATTTTTGCACATTTTTATATGCATTTAAAGTAAAATAATTGTCCCAAAAGAGAAATTAACCTGATCAGAAAATGATACCATATTCATGAATTGATTGATTTTACACTTAAAAATAGCACTGCCCATTCCGGGATCGGTTTCCATAAATATTATGTTTGATTTTATGAGTAAACTACACGTTACGCCTCCACGTGGTTTCACTCAACATAGTTTCCTTCAAATAGAAAATATACATAAAATACCTTCGTTTTACCATTAGCATTACAATTTTATCCGTTTCTTAAAACCAATGTGAAAAATACACTGACCTTATTTGCAATTGATGGACTTAACTGTGGTAGTCTACTCACCTTGAAGGACATCTTGTCAGTGTCATCGGCGGAAAGAAAAATGTGAAGACTTACTCTTAAAATTCTTGAAAGTTTATGGAAAAGAAGAGAACTGTTGCTCGAGGATCATTAATATTAGAAATTTTAGAACGTGTGTATTTTTGTTTGTTTGTGTGTGAGTGTAAGTGTGTGTGTGTGTTCGTGTCCGTATACGTATACGTATACGTATTCTCAATGACACAGCAAAAGTGAATGGAGGTAGTTGTTTCTACCCAATTTTACTTCACAAGGTGACATCTCCACCTCGTTCAAGCATTTCACGAGGTGACATGACCAAAATAGCCAAAGTGATCCTCGTCTGCATTAAACAAATTAAAAAAATTTACTTCGCGAAGCAGAAACAAATATGTCCATTGCTAAGGAATCACAAAGGAGGTGCGAACGCCGACACAATATGTGCTTAATGTCACAACAAGTGTAGAATAAAGAGCAAACATCACATTACAGGAACACATGGTGAACGCACTTCCTGGTACTTAAACATCACATTACAGGAACACAGGGTGAACGCACTTCCTGGTACTTAAACATCACATTACAGGAACACAGGGTGAACGCACTCCCTGTCACTTAAACATCACAATACAGGAACACAGGGTGAACGCACTTCCTGGCACTGAAAAGTGCACATCTTAGTATCGGCTACGTCAGTCACGGTTACCTCTTACAATTAAAATTTAGGCAAATTATAGATGGTACTTGGCGAGCATTTAGGGCTAATGCTGAATGGTCAGTTTCACCGTCACCAAAACATCTTATTGGTCAACTCAGTGGTTTTCTGTTTCCGCTTCGCCATCGCCAAGTATGATAATAGGATAATTGGTTCAAAGTATCCTCAGCAGTAAGTGGGTATTGAATAAACTGATAGCACATATACATTAAGGCGACAGCGTATCTTTTAAATCAAAGCAAATCACAAATGCCGGAAAATCAAATATCATGCATGAGGGCTAGTTCACTTTGTTCAACGTTGTTTATCAATTTTCTGATGGCAGTTGTGAAGAAATTTTGCGACTTGATAACACATTTACAGCATTTGATGTGATAGTTTTCAACAATTCTAACAACTAACGCCTAACTGCGTCACTGTTGTAGTTTGCATTAGGTTTCGGTTAGAATAATTAACCCCCATTACCTGCGAGTCGCCTCAGACAGGTATCATTGTTGATCTTGAGCTCCAAGTAGGAATCATCCCAGTAGTGTCGATGTAGCCACAACTCCTTGCAAATCAGCGGGTTATCTCTCAGGTCAACCTGAAATTTTAATGAATCTACATACAGATCATTACTAGCAATCATCGCCAAATATGGCCGTCCGTCCAAACATTGTTGAGGTGTTATAAACAAAATAGCATTGTGAATCAGTCTCCATGCAAATGATTGAACTGCCGAAAGTGCGATCATTTCTAGTAATGTGTCTTCATGGGAGTTGTATTTGGGGATAAAACTACTGGAAAGTATCCGAAATTGGCAATTGACGAATGGTCCTTGTGGTTCCACGCATTTTGGTTTTTGAGAACAAATGATGCATACATGATTCTGGTAATTCAAATTTGAGGCTTCATAATTCGTTATTGAACTCTACTGACCACTAGTTTAACTCCTCTGGCCGGCGTCCCGACGCTGCTCAGATCCGGAAGTGACTCCAGTAGGTTGTTTGACAGGCCAAGTGACGTCAGGGCCTGAAGATGCGTAAGGATGTGCGCAGACGAAAACGGGAACTGTGCTAAATCATTGCTTTGCAGTTTAATAGATTTCAGTTTACTCATGCTGCGAAATGATGTTTCGTAATTGAACGTTGTGAACGGTCCTTTGTTGCCCTGCAACTCCACCTGTTGGAGAGTATCTTTCACTGGATGAAAATTAGGCACCTGGGTGATGTAATTTATATTGTCATTCATTTTGAAAGTTTTTATTTTGGAAAATACTCGAAATATTTCCGAAGGTATAATATTCAATCTGTTCTTGGACAGCTCCAATGTTATTAACTTCGGATAGCCATTGCCCGGTATTGTAGGAGATGTAAAATTATCCACTCCAAGCATTGCCCATGGGTCTATCTCTGTCAGTTTGTTCTTGTTCATCCTTATTGCTGTCAGGGTGTCTATCACAAGACTGATATTTGGGAAAACAGTCATTCCACAATTATCCACGTGAAGTAACTTTAAATTATCCAAATTTTCAATAAATATCCCTTGAAATGAGTCCGTAAATTTGTTGTTCCTCAACAATATCTTTTCAAGCGCATTACCGGAAGGAAGTATTTGGTTGGCAGGAAGTGACCTTATGTCGTTCGACGACAGATCCAATTCTTTGAGTCTGGGACATCCATATACCTCAGGCCATATTGATATTGAACATTTAGACAAATAAAGATGGGTCAACTCTGGAAGGTTGAAAACCAGTGATGCAGATGTAAAATCATTCTCTTTCAAGCTTAACTCCATCAGTGTTCTGTTTATGGGATACAAATTGGGCAAATCTACAAGTAGCATCAAAATACGGATGTTAAACTTCCCGTTAGTATCACAGATAATACATAAAGGAGCTTTATTGAAACTACTTCCTCTGCGAGTTAACTAACATGAAGGCACTACCATTTTAAGCATTGAGAAGAGTATTACATTTTTATCCATCAGCGCAATTAGCAATTAATGGTTTGACACCGAATAACCTTCTGAAAAGTCAGTGCACAAATATACTGTCTATGAGATTTCACTTTCATGTTTATTCCATAATTAGTTGGCAATGTTGGCATTAAACGTTTACAAAGAGGATAACGCAACAACTTTAGACTAGACTACAGAGCATCTCATTTCTAACGTATTTTTATGGCTATCCCATACGTATGCCAGCCTTGCCAATTTTGTGTAGTGATGGAAAACTGGATGAACTGTCAGTCCACCAGATATAAGAACAGGCCAAGAATGTGTCTTGTCCAAGAAACTCATTAAGACAATATATTTACTAGAGAAGCACTGAACAAATGCCCTCTTTTCAATTAGCTAAAATGACATCAACCTATGATTAAATGTCAAAATACTGTGCAAAGAGACTCACATAAAATAAACCAGTTTACATACCTGTCAGTAGATTTTTGTCCAGAATAAGGAACCTGAAGACCGGAAGTCCAACAAACGCTTCCGGATCAACCCACTGCAGTCTCGACCCAACACTCTGAAATTTCCTACAAAGAATATGATCTACTTGTCTTGGTACATTTCCAACCAAATAGAGAGAATACAAACTGCCTGACTGACGGGGTAGTGGTTAGGAGCTAACGGTCAACAGTGGCGGATTCAGGATTTCCATGAGGGGGTACCAACTCCTAAAGTGGGTTCCAACCTGCCAAATGACCATTTTATCCCACAAACTCCATGAAAATAAGGACATTTTGGCCGAGAGAGGGACACGCGTCCATTGCAGCCGACTAGATTCACCAGTGGTCAAGATAAGTGACTGGTACTTACTGTAGGTTTGGTGAGTGTTCAAACTGTCTGGCTGTGAGGCTGTTCAGTAACGTATTGCTCATGTAGAGTTCGGTTAGCTCAGTCAGGAGGCTTAGTTCCGGTACAAGTGTTAGGTCATTGTTGCTCAGGTAGAGCTGCAAATATTGTAATATCTTATTGTATCAAATATTCACCAGCTGTAGGTTGTCTGTGTTGCAATAAACATTATCATATCACGAAAATACAAAAATTTAGAAACTAGTCTGTTCATTGTAAATTTGCATTGGTACAGAAATCCCAAGTCATTAAGTAAAATGCACCTCTGAGTCCAATAATGGCTTATTACCGCCCGCATCCGAAGATGGGGGAAGGTAATAGTTTGAGTTTGTTTGTCAGTTCACACGGGGGGGGGGGTTAACCAATCTCTTTCCCATAATACTTCCACTGGTCTCATGTCCTTTCTAGGGGGGGTTGGGGGGGTTTGGGGTGGGGTTACTCATCTCCATCCCATAATAGTTCCACTGGTCCCATGTCCTTTCCTGGGGGGTTACCCTGGGATGGGTACCCCCAGCTATGGTTGGGTAACCCCCCCCCCAGCCAGGTCCAGGTCAGGACAGGGGTACCCTGGGATGTGGTTCCCCCAGCTAGGATTGAGGTACCCCCACCTCCCAGCTACAGTTGGGTACCCCCTGGCTAAGGTCGGGGTCCCTCCCCCTCCCCAGGATAGGACAGCAGAGTGAGCACTTACTACACGGCGGGCGGTATGCCTCTTGCGTTCATGCAATACTAGCAGCTTGACACTTTGGGAATACTCAATTTGTTTGTTATTTGGATTAAGCCTTGAGTGAAAGTTTTGTACCTTTTTAGTGGTTTCTAATCCTGAGAACGAAGTTCTTGTCAGACCATCATCCGTCAGGTCCGTATTTTGCAGATTCACCAAATCTGCATCTGACAAATTTAGTCCCTGAAAAATTCCATCCGGAATGGTTTGGAGGGGATTGTTTTGGAGCAGCAAGTCAGTCGTAGTTGAGGGAATTCCGGATGTGGGAATGGACGTGAGTCCTTCGTCACTGAAATCCGATTTGACCCTGGCAGTACACGGATCTGTGATGATGACGATAACAACAACGGCGGAAAAGAATAGATTCCAGTATTGACAAGACGAAACCAGTGCCATTCTTCTCGGTTCAATTTTGACGAAGCACCATCTTTCTTTTTGTTCGTTCCCAAATGTAGTATTAAAATTTATAGCTTTGGGTTGTTGAATTTACTCACAGATGCATGTGTGTAATGCATAAAATCCCCCTCACACTACTGGTGAAAAATGTTCCTTCTTTGAAGTGCAAAGGCATTGTAAATTCCAGGCCATTTAGCTGGAATGTTTTTATCATCATGTGAAACAGTTTATTGAAGCGGAACTTTCCAACAAGCAAAAAAAAAGTTCATCAAACGACCTTTTGAAGAAAGGAACCCATTACTAATTAATTGTTTAGGCTATTTACTGAGATGAGACCGTCACACGTATGGCTCAAGGCGTTTTACTTCCCTTGAAATCCGGTTTGTTTTTTGTCTTACGTCGTAAAATTGCACAGGTGAAAGAAGGGTGTGCCTTCTGCATTGAAAGTTTTTATTGAGCCCAAGGAGATATTTTCGTGATCCACATTCCGGGTTTGTTGTTACCGACCACATACGTAGTACGAGGGAAAGTAATGATTTCGGATGTGTGTGTAAATCTCTCCATGGGAGAAGGGGGTCCACATCCCATGATGCACAAGGTTTGGTCAGGAAGGAGGGCTCCCTTCAAATAGACCGATCAGGAAGGACCAGGTAGGAAGGGTCCTTGCAGGAAAAAGAGTAAGTTTAGTTAAGAAGGAGGCCCTTCTGGCCAAGATTTGGTGTAGGTCCCCTCCCCCTCCTTGCCTGAAGGCTGGATGTGGGCCCCCTCTCCAGCCCTCCCCCACTATAAATTAGGTTAGTGGGAGGATGTCTTGTTGAAGAGGATTTCTAGTGTATTTCCCCTTTTTAATATCACTTTCAAAGATAAGCCAATGTGGCATATGTTATTAGCATTAATTACAAATATTTCGTTTTAAACATTGTAATTTAGTACGATTTCTATTGGATAAGACCCTGTGGTAATACATTTTCTTCTGCAGACGTTTATAATTTCTGGTAATGAAAAGTCAGTACGAATCAGGGACAACCTTGTCAGTAATGATTGTAGAATCCCAGGTGCTGTTACAGACCTCCGATAAGAAGAAACAGAAGGAAATCTATTGTCCATTCCACGTGCAACAACACGAGCATAAACTGTCCGGGTTATTGGCACCCTGCAGTTCTGCTCTTTGAATGTTAATGTCAGGATCAATGATGGTTCGTTTCTTTGAACGCAGTGCGATGGAAGGTAAGTCGTGCGTGTAATTGTGTTCATTACGGGAGAGACAGGGGAGGAGATCTCTATTCTGTGATGCACCCCATGATGCAGAGAGACACCCTCCTCGCCCCCTGCAGGAAATTACCAGTCATCAATGAATGGACCAGTCAGAAAGGGCACCCCAGCCAATCTTTCCTTGAACCCAACCTATTAATTCCCTTTTCCCCCAGCCCATTATGTTGAGATTTTCTGTTTTTCCTGTTTTATGTTATTAATGATGATCTTTTACATTTATAATTTGATCTTAGTAACAAGCAATTGTGACAAATCTAAAACAGTATTTTTTATTTTCATTGTTTCTGATCTGTACGCTGTGATTTGATTTTCACTTTTTGGACCATTATGATTCAGCACAAAAATTTAAACGTTGTCAAAACCAGTAGCAAATAATAAGTAACTGTTACATATTTTGGTCTGAATTTTTAGCTTTATTATCAAATCTTTTGGATACGAGAACTATGTAATCTCCGTAATGCTTCTTAATCTATCACAGTATACATTCAAAATATCGTAATTTGGCATATATGGTCTACCGGCTTAATATCATCTTTATAGATTTACTCCATATAATTATCCGTAATGTAATTCAGTGTAAGGTTTTTAATATCCGCTTTTGAAAAGGTTTGACACTTGTTCTTTTGTGTTGACAAGATCATTACGGTTGTTTCCAATATCGTGCACTTGGTGATAATAAGAGTAGTATGGAACATACAAAAAAGCTAATTCATTAATAATGAATTCATAAACAGTTCATGTGGATTCCTGGTTATTTGTAACACTCGAGTTTTTTTTTCAAAAGTCTTCACAGTAATTACTGTAATTTTGCAAATAAACGCTTGTACAACTGAAAATAGTTGGTGAGCTGAAATTAGTTCGGCACTAAAAGCATTTCACCAATGATGATAAAACCAATAAGAAAATATCAGGTTGAGGATTCTACTTGGAGGTGGTGGGGACTTCTTAACATAATATTATGTAATTGAACATTGTTCTGCCGCAGGTGGTGGGGACCCTAAAACCTAGCATAGAATCTGCTTTGTCCCCTTCACTCCCCTTCATCCCCCTTTGCTCCCCTTCGCCCTTTGCTCCCTTCACCCCAGAACAGTATAAATAGTGTTGCACCCAAAAAACTCATCATTTATGATTTGACAACTCGAAGAGGTAACATCTATGTCAAAGGGGCAAAGGGTAGCAAAGGGGCGTGAAGGTAAAATATACCTGGGTAAAATACCTGGGTATAATACCTCAGTTTCCATACAAAGGAGTGAAGGGGAGCAAAGGGGATGAAGGGGAGTGAAGGGGGTGAAGAGGAGCGAAGGTAAAATATACCTGGGTAAAATACCTCAGTTTCCATACAAAGGATGGAAGGGGCAAAGGGGAGCGAAGGCAAAATATACCTGGGTAAAATACCTCAGTTTCCAGACAAAGGAGCGAAGGGGAGCGAAGGGGGCGAAGCCACCACGGGCCAAAAATTTTGGTGCAAAAACAACCAATCAACCACTAAGGTGACTCTAATGAGCCATCAAAAATTGAGCAAGGGTTCCCCACCCCCCCTCCCAAATTTGGACCTCTCCAGAGCACCAAACTCTTCCAGATGGCAAAAAAGTACTTCTGCACTAGGTTTTAGAGTCCCCACCACCTGCAGTGTCAAATGATTAGGTTCTAGGTTTTAAAGTCCCTGCCACCTGCAGTGTGAAATCATTAGGTCCCCACCACCTATTGAGGGTAGGAGAGTGAAGGGGGGTG
>JBCAUG010015946.1:0-10915 GCA_038406175.1 Haplosyllis leylae
AGAGAACAGTCACGTTCACACTGCACGGAACCGGGAATGGGAGCAATGGGTTTCTGTACAGTATTGTGTTTACTGTTCACACTGGACTGAGACAGGGACGAGATCCTGATGCATTGTCTCCTATTGTACTGGTCCCGTTTCCTGTCCCGGTCCCATTCCCGGTTCCATGCAGTATGAACGAGTCATAATTCCCGATTTTCTCCTACTGTGTATATCAGTATTTTCTATTGCGATTGTCTATTTTCGTACAATTCTGTACTTGTGTAAACGAAAAGACATCTTGACTATCTTACCTTTGCCCATTTGGAAAAAAACCCTGATGATCACACCCTACTTGCATAGTTAAAAAATAGAAAAAAGTCTGAATACAAGAAAGGTATAAATATCTTGGAACTTACACAAGTTGGCTACTTTAGACTCGATCGCTTCTCCAGGAGAGATGTAGTTAGATTTCTACCTAAGAACGGAGACAGCTAGTGATTAATGAGCCTACTTTACTGGATAACAAGTTTTGGAGGAGAAGCTAACAGGCAAGTATTTCATCATCGCCTCCAACACAAAATAACACTCTCGGATAGTGAGTTGAAACGGTCGTCTTACTTGATATACTTTAGATTTTCTTCTCTGGATTCTTGAAATAAAAAAGCTTTCCATTACCAAGGTCAGAAATATTTTAGGTTGAAATAAAGCTGGAAACACTGTCGAGCCTAATCCATTTTGTCGCTAGTCGGCTTCAGAGTGGTGCTTTTAGCGAGGAATCCATTCGTAATAGGGATAATCTTGCTGTGAATTTAAATACACAAAACCAATTTGGAAAATCTGTTTTTTGTTGCAAGTGGCACAATGACCTGATATTCCATCCGTTTTGTTTGGATTGGAATGATATTTGCCTGGTCAATTATAACTATTGGGACACAAATAATGAAACTTGCATTGCAATAGACTCATGTTAATGAATTCTCTGATCACTGTGCCCCTAAGGCTGAATGTTTCATTTATTTCCCTTTACTGGAAACTACAGTTGTCTCATGCAGCACCAAGATATGTCTGTGAAATGGTCTTCAGCAGTTTTTCTGAAGTCTAACAAAATTTGACTTGAAAGAGATGTTTCCTTTGTAACTTTGTGGTCTTTTGTACTGGTTTTAGTGTAATACCAATTTCAATATCACAAAAAATCAAGATGACGGATATTTCAGCTCAATGATGCATACATTATTGCCATGCTGCCTAAAACCTTAATACAAGAAATCCTACATCATACTGATGGCTTTAATATATGTGCTGGTTTTATTTCACATATTCGCCATTCTCCAGCTAAGGATGCGCGATTTGTCCTTCATAACTGCAATAAACTTAAGAAAAACTTCAAGATGGACTAAATTTTATCATACATGTGTAAAATAAATTAATTGTGGAACGTGTGCGCCTATAGTGGAGATAGAACCAAGGACCTCTACTCTGATGATTATCCGACTGTGCTGACCAGACATGTGTCAGATGGAGACAATTGTTTTGCTGAATTTATTTAGCTCTTCCCGTGTGAGCCTTCATTGACCACATTACCAACAGTGTGTACTTTAGGGAAAACTCGAACTGCCTGTCACCAAATACATTCACTGGAGCTCGAAGCATTAAAACATCTGTCAGCAAGTTTAATTTATTCCACTCTGAAATGGAGAATCTGACTTTCACTGCAGTGTAACTTTTGGTTAAGGTAAGGGATTATCTCTTATGTCTTATGTTGTTGCTCTGCTTGATACAGAAGCCTGACAGAAAAATTAACCATAGTGGCAGTGGAGTGCCTAGAAAGCTGTTTAAACACTATCTCTCCATGTCTGGCAAGTATGCTTTTGGCGGTTTTGTCCCGCTTCTTCCGACAGTCAACGCAGTAAGGATTGAATTTACCAGTCCACTTTCTTCGAGATTTCAAATTACTTTTGTGGTTTTATTGCATTCCAGAGTATTGAAGTCGAGTTTTTCACAATTACACAAAGTTGGCAATGTTGGCATTATTGCCAACTTTGTGTTGTCATATATTAAGAATGGCAACATTGCCAACTTCATTTTACCTCTGCCATTAAAAATCAGCTGATCCAATAAAACATAAACCTTGAAATATAAGCCTCACGCACTCCTTGATTTCTAATTTCTCATTTATTAACGTCAGTTGGTGCACATAAATAAGAAAACTATATGTATTGGAGAACGTTTGTGAAAAACTCTAGTGCAGTCTCACTTCCCAACACAGGAAACAGACATAGCCTAGGCAAAATTTCAGTTTTAAAATTTGTAATTGTTGAACATTTCCGAAGTCACTTGAATTTAATGATATTCATTCATTAACTTGATTGTATTCATTCATTTACTAGAGTTATATTTGTAAGGTTGGTTCTATGGTTGTAACATATTAATAGGCGAAAACATTTCAGTTGGAGAAGCAGCATAGGTTGCTGAGAATGATCATCTAGGTGCATGGTGAAATCGAAAACATATATCTTTGTGAATGACTCCCTCATGCTGCAAGTAGTATCAATGTGGAATCATCCTGGAACGTCAGGTCCGACCCGACAGGAAGTTTCTGAAGAATTCTCGGTACATGTACATGCGTCGGTTTGCGTTACAAATCAATAGCGACTGTAAAGCACACAACAGGCTTTGCACAAAATATCTCCCTTGATGTGTTGCTGAATATCGCAACAAAGGAAGATCGCAAAGGGGAATTCCGTGAAAATAGCTCAAGGGATTTAATTGAAATGTCGTCTCTCGTTTTAAATTAAGTGGTTTTGAAAAGTTATATCAGCGTAAAATGCTCACTTAAGTTTCATACATGTTGCTCTTAAAATATCAATACCAATTTTGCCTTTCATTATTCTTTCCATGTTAATATTTGAAAGTGCTGTAAACCCTTCACTGACATTTCGATAACTTTTTTTATTACTTGCATTTTGTTTTTTTAATGATGGTAATAACCTAGTTTACAAGGGAATCCAGAAATTTGCAAAAAAAGATGATACTTTACAATCAGAACAGTTTCCATCTTGTGCTTCAATTAACCTCTTTTGAGATAGTTGCCATTCTCTTGGCTGACCAGTTAAAAGAAAACCATGTAGTGTCCCTTTTCTGGTTCTAAGCTGTTCTCTATTCTTACAATAGACTGTCAACTTAAATGTTGTCAATTTCGTCTCAGTTCAGCCTTTATGTCACAATACAGACAGTTAATATCAAGACTGGTAAATCTGAACAGACTGATGTTGGAGTAATGAAATGACAAATCTAGTAGAAAGACCCCCTTGGGTACAAACATTGAAGAACGGTATTTTGAATTGACTATTTCAGAAGTGAACCAGTATTAGATTTTATGTCTATCCATTTAATAATTTTACAGCATACTCATCGGCTTGCAGTGAGTTCCATGAAGATTAAACCCAATGTTTTATGTCTTCAACGGCACCGAAAACTTTTTTGATAGAAATAACTACAAATACAATGTTATTACTTATTTTATTCCAATAATCAATCAACAAGATTGAGCAAAATGGTTTCCTTGTAGATAACTTGCATCCTGTATAAGGTAGTTCTTTGGGACCTGCCATTCAAAAATTTAACACAAGTCATTTAAAGAAAATAATGTCATGAGGCATTTGTAAAATTTTAAGCAACATTCACCAGCCGATTAATGAGTAATCTCACCCCAAGGATGAACCAAACTTCCATTGAAATCAATGGTAATCTTCATTTTTCTCAAATTTGGGATGGTGAAACTTTTTTGAAACTTCACAAACTGTCTTAAATGTGAAAATGAATATTTTTCAGATAAAAATATTGAATGGTATTACTCTCCTTTAATTATTAATTTACAGTTTTATCAAATTTAAAGTGTTAGTAAATCTCCCTAAAAGTTTTTGTGGTCCACCTGGCTGTGAAAATGCATTGCAATTGGCCAACTGACCATGCTATTGATCACAGCTCAATTGGGTTAAACAGACTGACAATACAGCAAGTGTTCAATGAGGTTTCATTGTTTACATTTTCTGAGGGAACACATGGCTTTGACGTCACGGTCCCAAAGAACTACCTTAAAACATGCTACATAATACAGTATCTCCATTATGAAGTACCATCAGCATAACATGCTACATAATAAAGTGTCTCCATTATGAAGTACCGAATATCAGCATGGTATGTGCACAGGTGATAACCTACAAGTGCAACACAATTGACCATTCTTCAGAGAATATGAAGTGGGTAAACATGCAGTAAATAGGCGAGCACAAAATACTTGAGTGCTTGCAATTTATCTGAAGCAATTGGTGTGGTAATTTTGTCATGGGAAATAAAACAAAAACATGTATCTTACCTTTACATTACGTTAACACAGTTCGACTTATTCTTTCAATGGTCAAAGATCTGTGTGTTTTGAAGGGGAAATGATGTCAAAGTCCACAATCCGGAAAAATCAAATATTGGCACATATGAATTGGTAGGGCTTTGATGTCAACGAACGCATTCATGACTATTAAAACTACTGAGAAAGAAACAGATCGAACACATGATTTCAGTCGCTTTACTCCGCATTTTGCTTATCTAATGAAAGAATTTTAAAAAATCCTGGAATATAACTGATAGAAATAATGTTTGAAATAAAAATTTCAAGTCATAATTGATCATCGCTGGATCCCAGCTCTTATTTGGCTGCATTAGAGAAATAAAATCATGGCTATTTTATTGTGTTTGCACATAACATGAGTTCCTTGGTTGTCACTGGTGTCAGGAAGAAACAAAATAATACTGGAAAATAGTTACATAATGTATTTGCTGTATTCAAGTTCGCATATGGTAGAATAAACATTGAAGAACAGAATATTGAGTTACCTATTTCAGAAGTGAACCAGTATTAGATTTTGTGTCTATCCATTTAATAATTTTACAGTGTACTCATTGGCTTGCAGTGAGTTCCATAAAGATAAAATCCATGCTTTATGTCTTCAACTGCACCGAAAACTTTTGGGATAGAAATAAATAAAAATGCACTCATGACTATTAAAACTGCTGGGAAGGAAATAGATCTAACCAAAGAATTTTAAAAATTCCTAAAATATAATGGATAGAAATAACGTTAACTTTAGCATGCTGTCAATATCTGGTGTATATTAAATGTAATATTAGGGATACAAAGAGGGACGCATGCTTGGCAAGAAATACCATTAATTTGTACAGCAGTTCTAGCAAAAAGCAATAGTTTATTTGCCAAATTCGGCAGATTTGCACAATTTAAACCAGCAAAACTCGAACGAATGAAGAGTTTGCTGTGCATAATGTAATACTTTACCATTTTGGAAGGTTTAGCAACAACCTTTTAGATAAGTATAGATCCATATCTTCTACTTACCACACCCGACCTTCATTAAATAGAAACGCATTACTAATGTAGATCTAAAGCACCTTCCATCAAGATGATGAGACACAAAATATCAAGCAGAAAGATGCTCAAACTAAGCACTTATCTCTTTTGTACAATTGCTCTAGTGAAAAAAGTTTCAAAGTCACGCAGAACAAAATGCCAGTGTTGCACATTACAAAGAAGCAAACAGGCGCTTAGCTGTCTCCGGAGGCAGCAAAATGTCAGTTTGAATCCTGAATTAACGTTACTTCGGGGACAAATGACTTTTTTGCAGATAGAAGTGCCACATTCTACACTTCGTTCCACAGCTGACAGTCTGTGGACACATTTTAAGAACACGTTACCTTTTAGATTTAGGGAATTCGTTTTGTTCTCCAGATCAGTGTTGACCACATCGAACGTTTTTCTTTCCAGTTTAATTTGTGTACTTTCTATCAGTGGTACATGTATCTTGTTTATATAAATCCAAAAGAATTACTTTAATGGTTTCTAATTCGTGTAACGTATGGTGTTTTGTTTTTAAATTGTTGGTCACTGATATTGGTTTACGGACGATTTTTTGGCCCAAAATTTTGGAAATAGTTTCCATGCGAGGTAAAAATATTATTTTACGTGAGGTTGGCTTACACAAGATGAGATTAAATCAATACCAGGTTAGATTGAACCAATCACTGGAAAACTCAAAATTCAAGTTTGGATGGAGGGGACCTTTGGCAGTTATATATATTGATCCAGACCTAGATTTATCCATCAGACAACTCAGAAAAACTCAAAATTTCACTTTAGGTGGAGGGGACCATTGTCAACAATCTAGATCTAGGTTTTCCAAGCCTAGAACCAGATATCTAGACTCAGAAAAACTAGATCAGCAATATACATATTTATCTATTTAGATCTAGACCTACTGACATTTTTCTATCTCGATCTAGTTTTTCCAAGTTTTCCAATGTTTGGTTCAATCTGACCTTGCGTGAATCCAATCTCTCCTTGCCACAATAACAATATTGTACCATTAGGTGTATTCGTGTGCATGAACTCGACCTAATTGAATTAATGTTTGTCCTAAACATAGTTACAACACTGTATGCGTTGATAAATTGAGATTGGGTTTGTGATGCGAATGGATTGGGCGTGCGGGAAACTCCTACCATTAACTTTTATCTAGAAGACGGAAAATATTCATTAGGCAGTAACCACCTTGTACACGTATAACTGCGATAACAATTTCGAAAAGTAGTTTTGTTTGTTTCTACATAAGCGCAAACTTGACATGAGTCGTACATTTTATGGGTACAAGTCATGTAAAAATACTGTAATATAAATGGGAATTGTCACCTCAGTGTACTTTGTTGTTTCCCTTTCATCTACATGGAAACCTAACAAAACTTTGAAGGAAAATAATTCAAACTCGTTATTGTCTTTTGTTCATTAAAGAAAGCAGTGACATTAAAATATTGCGCTTCATAAATTTTCCTTCCAAGATTTGTCATAATTTTCCCCTATTTTTGCCCAATCGAAAGAAAATTTGATACTCATTTTGTTTAATAATGTGAATGGATGGCTTTTGGTGGATTTGCCTATTATGATGCTTTTGTACATATTTGGTATTAAATTGGATGGGAGGCACTAGAGAACAAGATTGCGAAGATTTTGAATGTTCGTCTTTAACATTCTGGTGAATTAGGCCTCAGAATGTAGAGGTTGATTCAAGTGTTGGCTTAAGATAACCCTCTGACAACTAATAAAATATATCTCAAAGTGTACGGCAATGTAATGGCAATGTAAAATGAATTCACACAATACGAAAATTAACCCGAAAGCTTCCTCTCTTAAGAACAGACACCACTAAAGTAAATGCAAAATCTTCACTGGTGTACCAAACATCGGCCAAATCTGTTCTTTCACTCAAGCAATGACCGTTGAATGTCTGAATCAATTACTACACTCTTTCAGGTCTAATTTAACTAAATTCAAGAAGGTTATTTGAAGCCAATCTCTAAACTTTTTACCGTCCGCGTGTGTAGTACGAAGGTACTGTTCTCACAGGTGTCTGTCTGTCCACAGGAGGTGTGGGGTACTGAGATCAGCATAGCTAGGGGGATCTGTCCGGGAGGGGTACTCAGGCCCACATCCTGGAGGGGTACTCGGGCCTACAAGTAAGGGGAAAGTACTCAGTCCCACAGCCGGGGGGTACTCAGCCAGGGGCGGTACTCAGTTGGGGGGTACTCAGCCGGGGTAGTTGCTACGCAGCGGACTGCATGCCTCTTGAGTTCACGCAGGAGGACTTTCTTGTTTGTGTCTAAATTAACTGAATTACAAGAGGCTTATTTGAAACCAATACTTACTGGTGACTTGTAAGCTTACCTGTGTAATTTGTTGGGAAATTCTAGGTCGAAGTTTCCAGAATATCCGGGGGCAATTTCTACACTGCCGTACAGAAATGCACACAGATACTGTATCAGCATCACCCAATAAACCATTAGGGTGGCATTTATCATTTATTGATACTAATTAAAACATTCTCTTTGAGAGAGAAATCGATTGTAGCTTAATTAGAATACTTTTACTTTTACACTGTAGTGCTAATTCAGTGAAATTTTTCTTGAATTAATTTTAAAATTGCAGCTGCAAATTTGCTAAGACTTGGAAAACTTATGAAATTTGGCATGCGTCACGTTATAAGAACTCAATTTTGGAGATGTGGATTTTGACAATTAGTTTACTTAGGTACACATCGCAAATTATGTCAGGTGAAAAGGAGCTATATTGTTGGAGAAGAACAGACCATGTGACAGAGTCGCAACTGCGTTTTACTGTCATAGTTTTGCCATGTAATATTTACGGCGTGTCCAGCTTGAATTGAGACAAGGTCACGGGATGAGATTGGAGTAGCCCGGAATTTATAACAGGCTGGTGATTCCAATAATGTATCTGTGATTTACTATGGTGTGGCTGCCGTAATCAATACTCGGATCTATATCATACAAACAATATTCTTACAATAAATGTCACAAGGAATTGAAGTAGTAAATGTTTCACTTTGAAAGAGTGCTCCCTCCTTCCAATTACTACATGGTTTCAACGAGCAAGAACATTAATTATTCATTGAAGATAAAATTTCTAGAGTGAATATTGAAAATACCATGTACGTTGTTCTCTTGTGTTTTCATTCGATGAAAATCGAAATGAGACCAATCGTACATACATTGTATATGGTTGGCATGGCTTGGCATGTGATTTTGGCATGGGTATCACTGTTGGCCATTGCTGGCTACATACAGAAATTTCCAATTTTGTGTAAAACTTAAGCATGACGACCAAATGATTCATATCAAATTTTATCTAAAATGTTTAATAGTTTTGGTAGCAGTCACTTTAATAGTTTTGTCTACATATAAATATAACGTCCGTCATAATAAAGACAGAATTATCAAATTTGTACACAGATAGGTGAGAATAAGGTTTGTAATGGTGTGACAAGTCCTAAATCTGGTAAATATTATTATTATATTTGAATTATAAACAAATTTGATTCACTTCTATCAAATGTAAAATTATAGCAGGATTTTTTTTCTGTGCCAAGATTTTAATTCTTCCTGTCTGTAGTAGTCATGTGTGTGTGCGTGTCTTTAAGCTGGAATTTATCATCTGATTCTAAGCAAATGTGTATGAACTCAGGATTCTTTAATGATTTTTCTAAGCACTTAATGATTGTTTTAACATAGATCTACATTATTGGTTGATCTCAGCATTCATTGTTGCAATATTGGTTGGTCTTACCATTCATTAATGATTATTCTTGATCAATGATTTTCATTCATTGTTAGTTGTACATGGCCAATATGTTTCTTCATGACATCTATCTGATTGGACTTGGCATTTATTGTTCTTAGCATTCATGTTTGTTTTGTGCATTCATTTGTAATTGTTCTTTAGAGTTGTTTTTGTTCCCAGTATTCATATCCATTAATCGTATTTCTTTGTATTTAATATCCAATAATCATTTCTCTTGGCATTTATCAATAAATATTCCAAGCATTCATGTTTATTCTTGACATTTATTATCCATTGTTCATGGATTCAAGTCCAATATGTATGGCAAAAACAGCAACTTCTCATTGGTTAAGAGAAATCACATGATTACCTGATAAAACAGTTTATTTGCTGAAAAACTGTATTTCATAGTTTTTCCAGGGAATAAACTCTTGGATTCCCCTGATGATGTCATTATGAGCACCAGTTAATCAGAGGGTTTCTCTCTGATGAAGTGATGAAGGGGTTCCCACTTGTTAACTTTGGATTAATTGCAAAACATCTTTGTGTTTTCATTATTTTAGTGTGTCGGGAAAAGGAGTTCTTGCGCTGTTACTTGCGCTGTTACTTGCACTTAAAACACCTATGTCTCACAAAACGTTAACGTTTTTATAAAATAATGTTTACGTTTTGCACGACGTAAGTTTTTTTCGGTCATAAAAACAGTTCCGTCAGAAAAGACGTTAATGTTTTTTTGGAAAAATATTTCCGTTTTGTGAGACGTAGGCATTTGATAATCATATAAAATGGTTACGTCGTTTAAGCCGTACAAATTTTTTTAGTAAAAATTGATTACGTTCTCCAAGACGTAAACATAATTATAATTGTTTTTATTATTGTTTTTGTTTACATCCGGGTCTATTTTAAAAACACTTACGTCATGCAAGACGTAAATTATTTTTGTTAAAAAATGATTACGTCCTTCAAGACGTTATCATTATTCCGCGTCGTTTTCAGTCTTAAAAACCAGTCTAAAATTCCACACTAATTTCCTAGAAATCATGAACTTGACCACATTTTTTGGGAGCCATTTTTTGTTGAACTTAACTGTCTAAAATGAAGAAGATTTTACTTAAAAAAGCCTCTCAGACCTCAAATCAATCCCAATGTGACCAGCCTACTACAAGTACTTCTACAAGTGGTGATGATGGAGTACTTTCCAGCCCTGTTTTCACAATGGATATCATTGGCCACAATCAACAGCAGAAAAGCAAGTAAGTGCTATTTAAAATTCTTAAATTGTAGTATAATTGCTCAGAATATAACCTATTAAACATCATTATAATACAGACAAAAGCCTGGAAAATTGACATGGAAAATGGTATTTCTACAAAGAATAGTATTCAAGCGGTTTAATGATTACGGTTTGCAGAACGGTATCATTTTATAAAATATAAATGCTTCCGTCAGGCAAGCCGTAAATGTTATTATCCAAAAAGTGATAACGGTCTGCAAGCCGGATATATTATTTATGGAGTTGTGTAGCCCTGTCGTTAAGTTGGTGTAGAAATAATAACGGCAGTTAAAACGGTAACAATACTTAATATAATATAAAAATAAACATTTACGTCTAAGACGTAAATATTTTTTACATACAAACATATATAAATGCTTCAGTCCTAGTGGACGTAAACAATAATAGCTGCGGACTCCTGAAAAATCTAAAGTTTAAAGAAAAGTATCCGTCCTCTAAGATGGAAT
>JBCAUG010015957.1:0-10915 GCA_038406175.1 Haplosyllis leylae
AGAGAAATCGTGAGATTTCACCAAAAAATATTTCCCATTTAAAGAGCAAAGCTGTTAAAACAGCTCTGCTAAAAAATAAGGAACTGGAAAGAATGCTTGTTTTTGCATAAAAGCACCTTTTTACCCCAAGTTTCAAATTAAACTTTTTGTTTCATATTTTGTGTGGTAAACTTTTGAACTAAGGTTTCCAAGTACATTTTGTCAGGTAGTAGCGTATTGTTTTGTTTTTCTCACAGGAAACTCGGGTAATTGTTCCAAATGTAAAACACAAACCAACCGCTAAATCAACAGTTTCCAAACCGCAAGCTCAACATTATTTTCGAAAATACCACGAGATATGCAATACATTGTGCGATTGCATGACAGGTGATTGATTCTTTATTGACCCCCCCTACCAGGAATTACACCTGATCATCGCAGGAATATGATACATAATGGAACGGTTATCTGCCAGACATGTCACAAATCAAATAACATTGACCTTAATCCATCCAGTCACTCAAGATCCATAGACATACACTTTAATTCAGTATCGACCATGCCTATTTTTAACCTTTGGTGAAAACATTAATAGATATTTCTCAGGAGAAAATCGTTGCTCTTTCTGCTGAGAAATAAAGGTAAAAGATCTGACCACAGAAACATGCTAGATATCAGAAAATAAGACAGGATTAGATCGACGGTTGGTAAGATACATTTCGATCAGTTCAAGAAAAATGATTAGTTTCTGGTTCCTCGGAATGAGGACAAGGACGGTTTCAGGAAATCACGGAAATAGATCTCCAATAATCAATTTACTCTTAGCGAAACACTATATATCAGTGGTGTCTCCATTTCTGATACTTTATTCAATAATGCAATAATAGTGTCAAAATAGTCTAACCAGTAGATTTCTCGTCAACGTTGCATGCTGTTAGTATCAGTTGATTTGCTTAACTGGACAGCTTAGATTGCTTGCTAAAAAGAAAACCTAATAATTATTGGTTTACCTTGTATCAAACCTTGTAAGGTTTTTGAAAACATAGCGATCATCCAACTCGAGACTGTACATGTTACGTACAGTTTTCCAGGCTCTCAACTGACGAATTGATATTTCATGAATGCGACAACTAAATAAGAACCACGTTGACTTTAAATTTTGATGTACTTTGAAAATAAAACTACAGTGAAATGAGCCACAGTTTTTTGAGATGGGGATCATATTTTTGGGATTGTTTAAACAGCTTGTTTTATCATTGCACTCAATCAGACCACAACAAATAATTATCACATCGCATGTCAGCACTATTGATTGTCATTCGATCTTTCACCGACTTTTATCAGATAAATTTGTGAATGCACATAATGGTAATTTAAATACTTTTATTTCTAGATGTTTCTGTTCTTTCCATTGGCATTCTCTGTAAAAGGGTACTTAAATGCTGATCATGCAAACTTCTGTGTTGTAACTTTGAATTATTTCATCACGAAATCACATCCAATACACAGACCGGAAAGCAAAGCTTCAGTTCCTAGTTTTGTTTCTGGACGATTTTGTTTCTTTTTGAAGATCTTGCATGTGGGTCCTTTAAAGAAAACTTTTCACATGACATTTATTATTAAAAGATTTTGCAAAGTAATATCCTGGAAGAAGTTTGATCAGAAAGCTCTGATTTGGTTTTTACAATTTTACATCAGAAATTACATTTTGAAACACATAGGAATAGCCAACACACCTATCTGTAAAATTACCACATAGTTCAGCTTTCATGTTTATCCAATATTTTTTGGCCACTTGTCTAATTAGAAGAATTAGTGTTTAAATACAACAAGCAATGAAGTATGACTGAAGGCTATTTTTGAAAGTGTCCCACTGAAAAAGTCCACTCTGCATGGCGATTATGACAGTGAACTCATCAAGAAGTGAGATCAAATTCCACAGAAATTAGGATTTTTGTGACATTTTTTGTTGTCTTATTAACATTAACTCAATGAGATGAATTAGATGAAATTGTTCACTAAGATATCAGAATTTCTGATCTGTGTGGGAAAGACATTTGAATCCTATGTTTTGCAAAATTTTCTCACTAAGCACAGGTAATTTGGAACAATAAAAGAACTTAGTCAATTTTAGCTAAATCTTATCTTTTCTATTGATGAAAAATAAATGTTTATACATTGCTTCATTATTTTTGACAAACACCACAAACTAATTTCAGTCAATGTATTAGAACTTTAACCAAAATGATTTGGGTGTTCAACTGAAAACAGTCGACTACCTTATTCCTATTTTATCATAATTTCCTAAATCAGGTGAAAGAGTATTGAAAAAACTCGATTGTCATGGTCATGGTACGTTTCTGCAACTATTAATGTGGATATTCTTGAGAAGCCTTTTTCGCGGGGACGATTTATTTTCCTCTGTCGCACATGCCAGGACTGCAATTAATATCTCTTTCGCGTAATCATAAACGGTATTTGATCCATTAACAATAACATTTCAATCTTTTATTGTCCCAAGTAGTTTATTTTATTGCTGTACTCAGCCTGAGGAAAATGAATGACTACCACATTGCATGTCTGTGAAAATGACTGACATTCAATCTGTAAGGACTATTTAGCAGGCCAATTCTCAGTGTTACATTTTGACAAATTAAAAATGACTTTTTATTATTATGTTTCATATGCACTGAAAATACTTCACCATTTTCAGAAAGGAAAACATGCAATATGATTTAATGACTTCTTGCGTGGAGTTCAATGAAAATATCACACATTTTCTCTGTGTCCGTCTTTAATTATTTGGTAGAACATGTGTCTTGATCCCCCTAGTACCATTTTAACTTCCATTACGGACAAGACCAATTCATAAAAAGGGAATTTCCTTGACCACAATCAAATGATCTAGGTTTTATAGACCTTACTACAGTAGTAACTGTTTATGTCAAAATAACCTTTCAGATCTACCAATAACCCTTAAATTATAGATAAATTCCCTGTGAGTAAACCGTTGTGTATTATTTTTCAAGGAATGAATTAGATCAACTTTGTAAACACATATTTGGACTTCCCAAAAATTCCCGATTTAAATGTTTATTGATGTTTGACATCATCTAAAGTACAAGCAGAAGCCTCAGTAACAGAGAAATGGGTTGGACACCAGGGACTGTTCAAGATGGTTGAAACATTTTCCAAAATAAACATTCGCCTTGGCAACAAGGCAGTATACTCTATGTTGAACATAAATATAAGATAATGAAATTGTTGTAGGTACTATGTTATCAGATAATAAAATATTAATTTTTATGATTCCTTATGGGCTATTAAGCGCGTGAAATATCTTACAAGGAGTCCTCTATGAAATGAAGCACAAAGTTTCTGAAAGATGCAGATTGCATGGTTCCAGCAATTAAACAATCGCAATCTTTGATTTAATTCTAAATCGTCATTCTTGATGCATTAGGATTAATCATTGAGTGTCGTGTTGTGTGATTTAAGTTTCAAGGGGCAATTCAAGAACATTTACCAAATTAAACCATTGACAGTGAAATCTAACTAAACACAGTGAATATGTAGCAGTTAATATGTATCAAGCAATTCCCAAAGGACCATTCCTGATTTTATTAGCCATATTGTCCTTTATACTGGATAAGTGAATTACACAGTGTGTGCTTCAATTACCAATAGTGACATTAGCATCTTTAGTTATCTTAATAACCAGCATCAGTCTCCACAGTCACCTTAGTAATTTGAAGCAGTCCCAAGACAAATCTAATTTCACAGTGAGCAATCACTTGTGATCCCAGAGATCATGGACCATTATTTTACGTATTCACCACTGAAATTCTCCACCGTTTTCAGTCAATTTTGTTACTTCGTGACTCGTTGACTCATGATAATTTGCAGAATGTTCAAAGTGGAGTTGAGCTCTTCAATGTCCCGTGTTTCGCTTGAATTTCCTTTATTACAAAGAACATATTGAAAGTCCAACGGAACGAAAACCTACACCTAATCTGGAAGGTTTTCTTTCTGCCGTCATTGGTTAGATAAAAATCAAGCTCATTGCAAACTTTTATGTACAGACAAAAAATCTCTGACTTAATTTGGCCAAGATTTTAGTCGTCACACACAAAACCACAAAGATGACAGATATGGTACAGTTGTCTATGATTTGCTGGACCAGAAATTAGAGAAACAGCACCAATGTTACACCTGAAACGAAGAATCATTCCCAAAAATGACCCTGTAGGTAGGCTCTAACGATGGTTTGATATATTATTCATTACCCAATTTTCTCAGCTGCGCATAGAATCTAACGTGATGGCATGCGAACACAACATCAAGGTAAATCCAAGTTGTTGAGAATTGGAAAGTCTTCCTGGCAATATACTTGATAACACGTCTACTTCCTGGAAATCCTATACCACTGCACTTGCCAATACCTGATTAAAAGTCAAATAACCAGATTTTAATTTGCTTAGTTGTATTCCAATACTTAATCAAATAGGAATAGAAATACATCTGACAACTGAGAAAGACATCAAAATGTTCCAGGTATTTAATTACAGTCGTTAGAAAGTATTCCACTATCAACTTCCACAAAATGACTTTGCACATGAGGAATTTACTGTAGTGTGTTTTCTTTTCATGGCAGTCTTTGCATAATGTAAAACCGCAACAAAAAATTCCCAAAATTGACCATTTCAAAAAACGTTTTGTACCTCTTTTACATGTGGCTCAATGGTCTCGTTTTCTCAGTATCCTCCATCTCCTGGAATAAAAGATATCCGGCTTTCCATATCATTTGCCAAGTTGTTCCATCATATCCTCTTTAGATCATGCCTTGGGCTCAGATTAAACTTAAGACATCAAAATTGAGGTAAAAACTGTTGGCTGGCCAGAGGATTTGAACAATTTTACATTTAATACTCTTGCTTCTGGGCTAGAAACTGAACAATTTTTCTGAGTACTTCAATTTCCACAAAAATGACGATAGAGTACGTCAAAAATAATACTCTTTTAGGCCGTCTGTGCCCTTGTGTCATGTTCTAAATAACATTCTTCCAATGACAATAGAATATTCACTGGAACCCTGATCATGGCATAGACCTCACGATAATCCCAAAGAAAGTCACTAATTGAAATATTTTGTTCGGGGATTCAGATGTGAGTAATTGTCTCTCTGTGGCACTGTCCTCGTGGTGACATCAAGTCAAATACGATGTGGTCATGTAATTTAGCAATAGGAATTAGTTTTGATAATCAGAGAAGATGCCCTAATATCTTAAGCAATATTTTAGTCATTGTCAATAGGTCATTGCTAGTTCTTCCTATCAATTGTGTCTTTTCATAGACAGTGCCTCTGCAGGGTAAACTAATAGGCTGGGTTTAATAGAAATGCTTTATTCCAGACACACCTTTCTTTGCATGATCTTATATGGCCACAACAGTTGAATTTTACATCGTCACCCTGAATTTCCTCTATTACCGCGAACCCCCAAAAAGCTAGTAATGTTTAAAGTGTCCTGGGGCGTGGTTCACCTTCTTCATAGCAGGTAATATTGTGGTGAAAGCAAGTTTTGTTTCGCAAATGCAAGTTCTTTCGCTTTCAAGCATGGAGCTTTGATAAATGTTCCATGCTGGTCGAGGAACTTCTGAGATGAAGGCCAATAGGGCCTCATAATATTTAAAGGACCAAGTGATGGTCCACTTGTATTCATCATATCACTTACAGTAAATTGACCATGTAGAGGTTGGCCATTTAGACGACTATTTGTTACAATTATTACTCACTATGAAACCACTGAGGAATAAATTTGTCCATTTATGGTTTTCAAAATAAAAATGCTTTTGTATCTGTGACATTTTCTATGATCGTCTACAAAATACAACATTGCATCATATCAATTAGAAAAATGGCTTTCTTTATGCAAAAGGACAATGCCTAAGTGCCAGTTTTCATTCTAGGCTTTTGCAAGTCTTGCATTTCTGGCGGAATCAGGCACTGTTTTGGTGTCACTGGGTGGTATTCAAACTATAGTCCTGGTGTTAATTTAATTTAACATTTTTGTTGAGGAAGACAATCACACTGTAAACTCTATTCACAGAACCCACATTATTCTGTGTGACAATGGAGTCCATTTAGTAATGAACTGAGTGCACACCTACAAAAATCTAGTAATGCGAGGTCCCACACTTTGCCTTGCAGCTGTCGTATACACATTCTAATGTTGAGAGCCTCACAAGGATCCAACCAGATGTGTAGCCAATAGCTGAAGATGTCAGTCAGAGCCAATCAAGGTCAAGTACGACTAGTACTTAAGGTAGTGCACGACAGAGTAACAGTGTGCTTCACGCAGGAACCAAGTGCTTCATAGCAGCAACTAGGCTTAAATGCTGATTTAGGAAACTAGGCTTAAATGCTGAGAGCAACATAACATAGAAGATTGTAACATACTGCAATAAACCAGTTAAACTACAAATATCTCTTGCTTATGAGGAGCAGGCGTAAGACACACCTCAGAGAGATCATCAGTACCGGAGGTCTACAAGACTTGCCCATAGCGCTATACAGTCTCAGCCGTACCTGAGACTACTGCCGCATCCACAGGACCTAAAAGACCTCACATAAGATGTAAATCGTCAACAATCTGTAGCAAGTTGCATTTGAACTAATCTTGTATTTGCAGCCAGTCAAAGACGGGATGAATAACGAAGGAGGGACCAATGTTCCGACTCAACAGAAGCGCTTCGTCGTTCTCGTGCTGACAGCTTCACTGACCTTCATACTATGTAATGTTCCCTATATGGTAAGTTCGTGCAATGGATAGTTCACACTGATCGAAATCAAGCGAAAAGGCGAATGTCTCATTCAGTACGTTTAAGAACGTTCGCAATGAATATGTTCGTGATGATGTCGTCACCGCTGGCATCACGGAACGTTGTGTAATCGTATTCAACACCGACAGGTAACAGTATACAAATTATGTGATCGCATGTGTTACTTATCAAACTGTGAGAAGCGGTCCATCTTTGGTCTATTCATGTCATTATTGTGGCATATACAGACAAATCAACTCAATGTTAAACTTTAAACTTCAATTTGTATTATATTTGTAAAACTATTTCCTGAAAATATGAACCATAATGTGCAAAACTATGATGGTGGATTTCACATGATCCAAAAAAGTACAAATTAAAACTTCAATTGGTATCTTATAACAGCATTTTTGCACGAAATAATATCTGAGTAGCAACATGCATGTGCTTAATTCTCACAAAATGCTCTCCTGACCTTTTCAATTTTTTCAAAATTCCAGGTGAGACTGACGGAGTACCAGTGTGGGGTGGTGAATCCCTCAGTTCCTGATTATATTATTAAGAGGATGTATATCTCTAACAGTATAGTTAATCCTCTGCTGAGTATCGCCTTCTACATGAGCGGAATCATCATGAAACTGTGTAAATGCGTCAAACCACCAAATCAGCAACAAGGAGCCAACACAGCTGTTTCCAACTACTGAGAAACATGGCATGGAAACTCACTATTTTAGATGTATGACCTCGAACTTATTATTTTCCCACAAGGAATCCCCATTGGAAAACGAAATGCATGTTTATTGGTTTGAAAGGAACACGTTTAGAATGCTATGTTTTAAATACATTTATTCTAAGGCAAAGGACTACAGAGCGACACAGTAAGAGATTGAAGAGGCTGGTAAAAGTGCTGGGCAGTACCCCGTACACATAAATGTACTATTGTCATTTGGAAGCCAAAGAGATGACTGCAGAGAATTGGAAGAACTATAAAAAAAACTTTGGAGGACTTAAGTCCACTCACACCCCTGTTTTGGACTTCTGGTGATGTCTGCTCATGGCCAGGGAGGATCCCTGGCTTGTGTGCTTTCTTGCCTGAATCCAATGGATTCCTCAGGTTTACCTCTGTTGCGACACCTGCTGATCTCTTGGCGGTCAGCATGGCAGCCGAGCTCTTTGGAAGAACTTTAAATTCTTGCTTCACTTCAAGTAGAAAGGAACAATGGATTCTGAATTATTATTATCATAACTGCAGGCCTGTTCAATGGCACCTTGAAAGCACACAGTTTTCTTAATGGTTTTTGTTAATACCTGAAAGTATAAAAATTCTACATAATAGGGAAGGACACAGTGTAAAACATGCGGATGTGTGGTGTGTAATGGTTGACATGGAGGGAAAGGACACAGTGTCAGTAAAAACATACGGATGTGGGGTGTGTAATGGTTGACATGGGGGAAAGGACACAGTGTAAAACATAAGGATGTGTGGTGTGTAATGGTTGACATGGAGGGAAAGGACACAGTGTCAGTAAAAACATAAGGATTTGGGGTGTGTAATGGTTGACATGGAGGGAAAGGACACAGTGTAAAACATAAGGATGTGGGGTGTGTAATGGTTGACATGGAGGGAAGGACACAGTGTATAACATAAGGATGTGGGGTGTGTAATGGTTGACATGGAGGGAAAGGACACAGTGTAAAACATAAGGATGTGGGGTGTGCAATGGCTGACATTTAATACAAACTCAAATTATCTGGATCGTCAACGGAAGGATTTTTTTGATACACAAACTAACTGTCTTTAAAACCTGGAACTGGAAGATTTCATGGAAACGAATTGATGTGACCACACAGAGATGATGGGGCAGACAGACACCACATAAACAGACAGACATTTAATTGTACTTTGTTGCTGTGCTTCAAAGCCAAAATTTGATGGAATTATAAACGTAATAAGACTTGATCTATTCATGAACCATTCATTTTATCCAGAAACTTTATTCAAATAAAACTACAGTTAAAGAACATTTCGTTATAGTTAATGACCTAGGCCTGGTTGATTATCAAAAAGAAGGCTCGAGCCCAAAGGGCGAGAGCATTATTTTTGATAATCAACTGAGGCAGTGGTCATTAACTAATTTAAAGACTTTTAAGACAACTTTTTATTCATTGGAGCAAGTGACTATTTTTGTGAATGAATGAAAGTTAGTTTAAGGCAACTTTCATTCATTCACAGCAATAATAATTACTTGCGACGATGAATAGAAAGTTGCCTTAAAAGTCTTTAAATCAACCAACTCATTAATTTGTACTGAATTTTTTTTTTGATTAAGGTATATGTATTAGGGAAACTAAATGTATTATTATTATTATTTTTGTTACTATTATTATTGTTGTTATTGTATTATTATTATTATAAGAATTTAAAGCTTGTTTTGCATCTAATGGAATTGGCATGTTATTGTGTGAATAGATTCAGCTCCAAACAAGAAAACAGCACATTATTTGCCTGAAAGTGACTTCTTACACAAAGTCATTTAAAGTGATGTCAAAATCAACTAAATATTGATTGATTAATCAACTTCATCTTGCAGCTTTGGAACAATAAGCTGCTCTATTTTTCATGTGATAGCATCAAAATTAAATTAATCATAAGATTGCATGTCAAGATGACAGTAACCTTTCTCATTATTTTTGTATCTAAACAATCCCACAAAATATTTGTAGATATGGATGAGCTATGGTCTATTTCTTTTGCCCCAAAATAAGCTAATGTGGTTTAAAAGCCAAAAAAGCATCTTATGACTTTGACACAAAAGATGCTGAAAAAGTATATGGAGCCAATTGTATTGGCTGAATCTGAACAGTAACCAAAACTTCTTTTGTGCAGAATTTTTGTCTTAGGTCTTTTCTTTTCTTTTTTGTGTAGAGTTTTTATGTCATTTTTGTACATATTGTGATGTGGGTGTTTGGTATAGGGTTTTAAATTGAGAGTTTCATACAGAACGTGTGTATGGGGTTTTTGTTTGGGGTTTTGAAGTATCTGGTTGTTGAATTTCCTTTTCAAGCGTGGTTTTATGCAATACAACAAAATTGATCTGATGAGGCCTTCACATATCTTCTTGGCAAGCTGTTTTTTTTTAAAAATATCTTCTTGAATATTGTTTTCAAAATTGTGGTTGTCTGATGAATTCAGCTGATCAAGCATCCAAACAAGGAAACTGAAATTTTCCATTTTCTACACTAAAACATCTGTCTAATAAAACTAAACTTATCCATATGGAAAGAAAAAGATCAGGTCTTGTAGATAATGATCATTTTATCTAATTATTTTATCTTCCAGACTGCAAGAGCTCAATTTTGTGAATTATGATTAACAATGGAACTAGTGATTCAAGTGTCACTTAAAAGGTCGGTCAGAAACCACAGGAACATCTGAGTCAAGAAACAGCAGAAGGTCCGCCATTAGAGAAACCTATACAGAGGTAGACAACCTTTGCATTCCTAAACAGTGTGACAAATTTACAGAGTGGATTAATGCATTAAGGATTTAGGACTTAGCTTTTAGCCTCAATGGATCCTGTTACAGAGATCAAAATCAATAACTATGCAAGTCAAGACATTGTTTTTATTGCTGTTTTATTGTATTTTAGAACAATGATTTACAATAAAGATATTATTTAATTAAACCAGTTTGAAATGAAGATTTCATTAAATTTTAGAAATTATTAATTTTTTCTGATTGATGTTCTCTCTCCTTGAAGTAGATCTGTATTGTTATTTATCTGAAAATTCAAACACAAAAGCATGATCTTTTATCAGACAAGCAAACTAAAGTTTCTGGCTAAGCCTTCTTTCTCTTTTTGCCTTTCTTAAATTTATAAAGTCCCTCATAATATTCGTGAAAATTCTTTTCAACCTTCTAATTTATTGTTATGTACAAAAAGAACTGATATTGCACCGTCCCATTTACGGTGCAGCCATTCGCATACACATCTTGCACATCTAGGTTGAGAGCCTCACAGGGATCTAACCGGATGGGTGACCAATGGCATCAGTTGTAGCCAGAGCCAATCAGCTTAACGTACCTTAAGTACTTAAGCTGATACAAACACGATCA
>JBCAUG010015968.1:0-10915 GCA_038406175.1 Haplosyllis leylae
AAGCAGCTTCAGGGGCTCCAGCAGGCTCCCCCAATTGATCAGAAGGTTGTTTAGTAGCCATTCTACGAACCGCAAGGTGAGTTCGGCCCCACACCTGTCAATACTTGTGAGATTTTAAAGATGAGTATGAACACTCGTGTGTACCAGAGGACCCTACCGGAGGGTCCAAGCCAATGGCCACTACCTGACCACTAGCAACCACAAACAGCAGCTAGGGGCTTAATAAAAATTAATTAAGTACAATTTCTACTGGCTTTCCCTGAGCTGCCCACCCAGGGATGCCAATAAAGTGTCGTGCCAGCGCGTCGAGGAGGCAACGCCTGCTGGCCTTTCACCTTAAAAACTCGCCTCCCCACATAGGAGAGGCGGGCAGCTTTGGCTGAAAGCGATAATGAAACGTACAAACCTCCTACTGAGAAGGTTGGCGGTGGTTACACGGGTGTGGCGGTAGTCTGATACACCAAGTCGACGAGAATAAAAGACAACAAAGCAGCAACTTCTATTGAAGCGGCCACGTAGACCTTAGAGGAGAACCTTCCCCGTTTACCAGCCTTGTGAATCTGATAACCGATGCTTACGTGCCAGTTACCAGAGATTGAGTGCCCCGAGGTCAGAGTCGTGCCTCCTTTTATAAGAGGCGTGACGTCATAATAGAAGGTACAATCGAACGTTCAGGGCTTTGGTTTCCGATTGGTTAGGCGTGCCTTGATCACGTGAAGCGCGCATGACATGAGAGCGTGAAGGCCTCTCATTGGTCTAGTGCACCCCGGCAACCATGACATAGGTAACGTACCGGAGGCGTCCCGTAAGGATCGCAACGTTCATATGAGGAGCATTCTGGATTAGATCTAGAAGGCTCCCAAAGTACCCGAAAAGGCCTCTTCCCATACAAAAGAGACCTTGTTCTCCAGGGAGAGGCCCCCTGCCTTCAAAGAAGGCTCTTGCTACCCGGAAAAGGTGACCTCCACCAAAGAGAGGCCGCCTCATAGTACATACGGCTGGCAAATGAAAAAGAGGGGCCGCCTTACATGGCACCACATATATCTAGTAATAATAGAAAGAGATCTTTTAGTTGCATCTGTTGAGTGTATCATTTTGTAGGACCTTTTGTTACCCCCTGAGTCAAAGAAAATTGTCACTATTTACTATTGATAAGTTACTACTTGGTTAAACTCTATCTTGTTTAGCATATTAATGAAATAAAATTTAATAATACTGATATGTTTTTTGAATGTCATAAGTGTTTGTATAATGTTCTGAGAAAATCTTGAAAAATTAAAGAAGAGTGCTGTTGTATGAACTTAGTGTAAAATTTTACTCAAATATCAGGGGTTACAGCAGACTTTTAGATCACATTTTCTTGGTAAATTTTGAAGGCATTACAATTCTACTTTGGATATGTGCAGTTAATTTTCTTGTGGAATGTATATACTTTTTGCTAGCTTACTTTTTAGCTGCACCCTCTATTTAAAAAAAAAACCTGATAGGAACGTCTTCAGCAGGGAAAGGGTTTAAAAGATCATTCGGTACAGATATTAGTTGGCGCCAAAGATTAGAAACATGATTACTGCAAGGTAAATTTTCAGATGACATATTTCTATTTTTATCCCAAGATGAAATGCTAAGCTATTTTTTTCGCTCACAGAGTAGGCTACAAGTACCAAATTGCCTTGGTGGACATCAAAGAGACCTGTAAGTGAATTAGGTTGATTATCCATATGTTTGTAACGATGCTGGGAGCTGTTCAGTACGTTAATTAACACTGAGGTCTGGAGTTATTGAACCCATGGGCATTCCTTATTTCCTTGTAAGCATTAATGTACATGAAAAGACAGTGGTAGTTGAGACGGAACTAAGAAACTTTGTTGATCTTGATGTTGAACAGTATGGGGCAAGCAGTCAAAAAGCTAACGTTTCGTACACGTTCTTTAACTCTGGGATGCCAAGCACACTAATCAACACTTTCATAACTTTGGACACTTAAATGGCTCTAGCTCCTTTTAATATTCATTATAAAGACCACTGAAAGCCACCATTCATCTTGTAACTAAATTCTACACAGTTTTCATTAAAAAATTCTGGGCTGCATATAAAATTGGTGGGTTGCCAACTCGGGAAAAGAACGTCAAAGAGGGGTAGACAAACGTGTATTTGAAAGAGAATATTGCCTTTTCTTTTCCACCCAGCTGCCCTCTACTGTATGCACTGGTAACACATTACAAGTGGTTATTATCTGGGAGACTCAGGTATTTGTGGCTTGGTAACTAACTGAGTAGCTGGCATGCAAAGATGCCAGGAAGTCACTCAATAACCCATTTTTCTCACTGTGGCTTTGGATATAAAGTGATCCCCTGTCCCAGTAACTACACTAAGGGGCTCAAGCACCCTTGGTGTACAACAGGCATGTATCAAGACTAGATAGCACTTCTAACGATTAAATATTTATGCATTTAATATATAGTCATAAAGCCAAATTCATAGCCCCCCTCATAGCTACCTCAAAAATGACCATTTTGTTCAATGTCAGGACTCTGAAAGAGTGGCAGGTTCAGTTAGAATGACAAAATTTTTATTATGGTTGGGTATGGTAATCGTTGGCTTTAGACCATTGGCCAGGATCCTATCGTTGCATCTTGCATGATGCCATCCTTAATTAAGATTCAAAGTCAAATGTTGATGCTGAACGATGACTGAAGAACTGTTGTTTCAGCTTGGCATTGTATAATTTAGCACTCGCCCGTGGCAAGTCCATTTCTCTGCAGGCGAGTTGAATTCAGAAGCACTCACCCAGTCTGGCTATTTGAAATTTTGGCCATCTAGTGGCAGTTTCCCTTGATGAAATTTTCCATAGAAGCAGATGCAATATTTGAAGGAATTACTAAATATTAGTAAAAATATAACTTATCAATAGCCTACAGATTGATAAATTATAAATAGAGATATTATAATATTACAATGATTAGTGTTTTTTATGATTGATTTTTGTCCTAAAATTATAAGATGATTTGGGCCAGTAAATTTTACCACTGTTGAATTGATTTTTGTGTTACTGGCCCGAGGTGGCGAGTAGGCAGTAATTCTTAAATTATACACTGCTTGGCAGCTGTCAAGTAAACTATGTTGGATCAAAAAATAAGAATTTTTATGTGGTCACAGGACACTGTATTGATACGAAGCCATACTGTGCTGAACACCTTTCGATATGCAGCTGAATTCATCCACAGAACTGTCGGAATTGCAGTGCTCTACAAGAATGCGCGTTTCTTTATTTTGATTGAACGCCTTACTGTGTTTTGGATAACGGGTACATTTTGCCGACGTATCATTAACTGCACCATTCAAGTAGATTTCTCTCTCGTTCGACAGTACTACCTTCCCACTTTTATCAGATCGCACAAATGTCAAAGTTACTGAGTCATTAAGCAGGCAGTCCTGACATACTCCTTGCGTTTTATGTGTTTCGTGTAAAAAATAAATATAACTTTATAGACTGAAGGACGTTTTCAGTCGGCTGGATCTATTTTTGTACGACAGATGGTAGCGGATGCAATGATTTGTAAACATATCAAGATTTGAGAGTTTATTGATATAATTTCAGCGTGGATCGAGGTGAAGAATATCAAACAGAAAATAATGTTCAAGTTATGAATCCGCGTTTATTACGCAGTATCAAACTGCAGTATCTGTCAGGGTGCTTTGCGCTTAATTTCCCCAACAGGGATCTCACCCAATACCAGTGCGGGTGGTTGAAAACAACCTTCATTCAATACTGCAAGAATACTACCACTTCAGTGATTCCCTTTAGCAAATGGATTTGTCTTATTATCAACCATAGTATTCCTTTGGTGGTTGCGTTTTATCACTTTTGACACAAGTGCGAAATTTTCAACAGAATCCTATTGCAACCACTTATCACGGAAAAATAAATGCTACATCTGAATTATTTAGAATTAGCGGATCGAGAAGAAACGACTGTCAGGGTTGATATATTTTAATCGAATAAAAGTGTTCTTCAACCATTTGTGCTCACTGACAGGCTTCACAGGTAGGACGATATATTCTGCCAGCATATCTGGCACCCCACCCATCTATCTGTCTTATAATACAATGTATCTCTGTACATAATATCAATTTTCTCCTTTGTGAAGAATTTTATTTAACGAGTCACCACTATCTCATTTGTTACCAGGCGTAAAAGCCATCTTTCGACCATTAGTTTATGTATCGAGCGGGAGTCCAGCACTTAGTTCACGTGCATGTTGATGGTTACTGCTAAAGTCACCTTGTTTTGTGCTAAATTAGGGGGTCAACGTTTTACAGTAATTGTGTAAATGAGCCGTTAATATCATTGCTAGAAAAACTTAACATGTGGAATTCAAGTTGCGTTAAAGTAACTTTTTACCTCCAGTGTTTTGCTGTTGTGAAGTTAATGACAAACTCAGATGGTAGTCGCTTTCTGATTTTCTTATCCACCTGTCTGAACTGAAGATGATGTATATTGTGAACCGGACTGTTTGCGTGACTTACAAGTAATGAATGCTTATTATTCAGAGATAAAAACTTTTTTTGCACATTTATCAATGGGCTACTCTAGAATAAAGCAGGGCACCTTTCTTTAAAAATATTCCGTAAATTTGTGCAGTGCTCTTTTCACATGGATACCACCCTACAATTATGACTGAAATTTCTTATGGCCAGTTAATAGAAGGCGATTCACAGCGAACGCTTACGCTATTTTTTCACCCTAAAAAGAGGCAGTCGTCTACTGAGATGACACTGCAGTTGCTTGGATTTACACAGTTTTATACAGACAGATTAAAGATTGTATTTTCACTGCAGCCACTTTATTGGAATTGTCACCTCTTTCTTGTAATCACATTGGGTGTGTAGACATCGCTGATGGAAGAATGAATGACATCTGTGAGTCAGGACATTCATAATTCCTTTGAAGTGACCCAAGGGCTGAGGCGAAGCAAGCTCTGGAATAGTCCTCACACGTCAATCGAATGACTTTTACCCAGAGGATCCCCGACCGATACTCAGCCAAGGCAAGCAAACTTATGAATAACAGCGGCGGCGGCGGCGGGCAGCCTTTCGTTTGGAGCTTTAAAAGTGAATCACACCTGGGCTGATTGTAACATCCAGCGCCTCCTGCCCAAACAGTCAGAAGGACTTGTCTCTGTACTTTCTCTACCTGCAAGGACCATCGAAATTTGCAGGAAAAACTATTATTACCCGAAATAACGTATGACTGCTGCTAAAACGGGGACCGCCGAGCGAGCATTTAATTAAACGAAGGGCGTCGTAGAGGAAATATATGTCTGATGTCGATTCTGTATTTGTTTCTCTGTCTCCTTCAGTTTCATACAGTAGCGAATGATTCTGCTGTGAGTATTGAAAATCTGGACTCTGTGGCGAAGTCTTCATCGTCGGAAGACAATTTTGTTGAGTATCGTAATCGGGAGCAACAAGGGAAGTACACTCAGTTGCTGACTGATTTTCACAAAGCGGTGGAATTTGATTGTACTCAACGACATTGGACAGTCGGTGTGAAGGCAGTCAGTTACCTTCACCACGAAATACCACACAACAGATTGGGTTTTTACGTTGAACTGAAGACACATTACAGTTTTAGGACGTGTGGAATGAGCTTCAAAAAAGTGAAAGCCGTATCTATGCACAGGTAGAACAATATGACTAACGTGGGGAGAACGCACAGCAGTGACACTCGAAGGTTACATCTCGCAAAAGAAGAACAGAAGGAAAATGAGAAATAGCTGCCGTTATTTTGCGTTTACATAATTTTGTCATCACAAAAAAGTTGCTGACAAACATTAAGATTAAATTTAAACAGAGACGCCCTTGGAAGTAGTGCGTCACTCCTGATCTGTTGTCACCCATTTTGCGAAAAGTGTGCCATTTTGGTCGTGTGGATCGCTTCCGCAAGTGTCGAAACGAAGAAAGAAGAGACATTTTCTGCTAAACATTTCACTGGTCCGCACATTCCCGTGCACTCTTTACTGTGAAACACATTGGAACTTGCTTTCTCCTCTTGTCTTCTTCTTCAGTATTTTATTGGCACTGATATATATTTGCAAGTATTCAGTTAGTCTATTAAGCAAGGACCTGAATCACGTAGTAAGTATTTTCAATTTACGTCTCGCGTTTTGCAATGTAAGTTGTAAATGTGTCTGTCGTCAAGTAGGCCTCTTGGAAACTTGGCACAGCTTACTGTGTCTCGCAGGTGCGCCTGATGTAAAATTGTCCACATTTGCTTTGGAATCTTGTGTAATACTTTTTTCCTTTAACTCTGAGCGAACGATAGAATAAAACATGTTGGTGAAGTGAAGCCAATTTCTGGGAATATACTGCCGCACACGTAATTTATACGTCCAAAAATTGTAAATGAAAACTACGTTGGCGTTTGAAAAAAAAAAGCCCAGTTTTACAGTTTGACAACAACCAGGTACTAGAACTCGCTTTTGTTGTTTGGTGGGTTGAGAGCATTTTCTGGCAACTTGTAGTCTTATATAGTGCTCTCTGGATGCTACTTCACGTGGCTACGATTCTCTGTCAAGGCCTCACAGTGGTTACTGCAGCTTATTGCTTCAGTTCCCGCAGAAACGTCTGCGGGAACAACAGCCGCTGTGGCTTTAAGGGAACGGAGACCTAGCTTATTGAGGTGGAATAATGTGGAATTGTGACAATACATTGGACAGCTGGAGAAAAAAGTGACAACAAGATATTGTCCACATTTAAGTTTCGAACACGAAGAACTTTTCTTCTTTTCTCCTGTAACATCTTTCTACCGTTTCATTCCTGCAGATTTCAACTCCCGTCTACTTCGTTGAACGGAGAAGACTTGCAAGGATTATCAGTGCTTTACTATGTGATAGCTGAAACGCAGTGATATTGGATTTATCCTATACTTTCATAAACTTTTTCAAGAAATGCTTGGAAGCAATTTCCACAGTACTTCGCAATAGATATTTTAGTTCTTCGCAGGAGAGACGGCCAATCAGACAAACTCATTTTTTAGTCTGCTTGGAGTAGGAGGCAGGAACTCCGAACTGTCGCCGCTGCTGAAAGAACTCAATTTAGTGATTACTTTTTAAACGTAAAACTCCCAAGGAAAGAAAAGGAAATGGCGGGCCCACAAAATGAAAGTGCAGAGACAGCACAGCAGCAGTCAAACAGAGCCAACGCGAGCGAGAAGAAAAAGCGCCTTAGCAAAATACAACGCGTTCGAAACTGGATACGTAAGTTTTAAAAATGCCCCCCCCCCAAAAAAAATGCTTCACCATCACCAAATGTTAGGGCTATCTCATTTACAAAGCCCCCGGACAGGACTGGGGGACCCCCCTCCCCTCCCGACAGGATGACCCCCCCCCCCCCGGGGGGGGGGGGGGTCTTCTCGAATTTAAAAGATCCCATTTGGTACGCATTTAAATTTGCTCCAAAATATCGAGAAATCTTGATTTTTTTATCGCAAGTAGCTGAGGAGAAAGGTGAGGAAGTGTGTAAGTGAACATAATGAAATATCCACCCCAGCTTTAAACCCAGGGCAGAAGATTCTTAAAATCCAAAAACAGAGGTGTCAGTGGCCCCACGACATTTTGATAAAAATGAACAACGACATGAACTGTTGACCATGACATCCTATCTGAACCATGAGCCACCTGACCCAACCCTGGCCAACCTGATGCAACCCCTTCCTTTGTGACATGGGCTACCTGTACCCCCCTCCCCCCCAACCATCAGCCACTGATTATATGGTCAGGCGTGTCAGTATGCCTCGGAATGTTAATGCGAGGTTTTCCTTGTTTGAATAAAGTATCAGTTGATATCAGGTGCTGGTGACGCGTAACTACAAATGACAATTTGAGAAAGACAGTCAAGTTTTAATTATTACGTTTTAGCCTGGGTTCATTTGTGGTCTAGTTGGTTGCGAATGTTGGTAATGTTATCTGGTCCTTGTATATTCCTCAAGGCCACATTATAGGAAAAGAGAATCTTGTAACATGTGGAAGATAGAGAACAGATATTTACGCGAAGATCCAAATTTTTTGGAAATAGCAATGATGAAGATGATATCATTTCCGGGTGTCTCTGGAGTCATCAGCCCTGTGTATATTTTACCTTGTAATAAAAGACGCAATTCTTGAAAATTCCCATTTATGTTATTTAGATTAGATGCCCCTATGTTTGGACTTGCGATAGATCCCATCGATGCTCTTTACTGCTGAAGATACATTCAAACTAAGCGATGTCGTCTCTTTCGCGTTCGCGTTTGTTTACGCTCAGTTTCTACCAAGCAGCATCGGAACTTTTCCACTTTCACTTTGCGCAATAACGATCCAATTGGAGGTCCGACAAATGGACCATTAACTGCTATTTTTGCCTCTTGTTTTTAATTGAAGGAATCGCCAGAATTCGCGGAAAACCAAGAATATATGATTTTTCTGATTTCTGTTGAAATTTGACATGGTAGAGTGTTGCCGTTATCTAACGATAAAGAAAACAAAGTCTTGATTTTGTTTATGAGTAGAGAATTAGATGGTGGTTTGGGGCAGGAGATGCTTAGATTGTGTACTCAACGTACGGCAGGTAGTTTACGTTGGCTTACAAAATGTGGGATGACTGTAAAATTTGTGTTGACTGATGCCAGAAAGTATTGCGTTTATGGGCTAGTTTGGCTCTTGTTTATGAATTGACTATTTTTCAGTTGGAACGTCGGGTACTATTTGAATAGACTAGAATAAATATTTTTAAACTTTATGAAAAAAGACAGTACCCTGTGCCTGTCAAATGATCGAAACGTTCACGTTTTGTTAGTAATCTGCAAGCTTTATACAACAAGAAAGTCCTCCTGCGTGAACGCAACAGGCATACCGCCTGCTGTGTGCTGTTCTATCCTGGGGGGTACCCCTTCCCAGCCGGGAGGTACCCCATCCCAGGTACCACCACCACCCCAGGCTGGACCTGGATCAGGTAACCCCCCCCCCAGCTGGACCTGGCCTGGGTACCCCCCTGGTGGACAGACAAACTGAAATTATTACCTTCCCATTGCACTATGTACTCGGCAGTAAAAACTGCAGGTTCAAGCCAACCAGAAATGAAATTTGTACGACTCATATTTGAAGTTACCGTCTTGTGCATCTTGTAATATTGTAGGCTTAATGAATAGCCCGTCATATTTCCGTATTTGAAGTTGTCGTCTGTGTTGTATTTTAGGGGATTCAATCTACAGACAGAAGTATGAAAAGCTGAAACGTGAGATGGATTTTATGAAGAAGAAACTGGAGCAACAACATGAAGAGGAACTAGAAAGGAAAGATGGTATTAAGAAGCAGCTCGAGAGAAAGGTTCGTTTCCTTTAAACGAACTGTTACCGTTTGTGTCTCGAAAATTCGACCCCTTGACATATTGTGTACAACGATAAGCAGACAATTTGTAATTTTTTTTTCAATCACATCTTACTAGAAGTCATCATAACAAAGTAAATATATTAAATACATGTATTCCTTTTGAAATAAAAAGTATTCATAAATTATTCATAATGTAACGGTTTTAGTTGACGGAAATGACGACAGAAAACGAAGAGCAGAAACGCCAAGTGAGCAACTTGAAACGTAAGTCGCAGCGTCTTAACGCCGACATGCAGGACATAAAGCTTCACCTCGAGGAACAGCTCAATAGAAACTCGGATCTAGAGAAGAAACAGAGAAAGTAAGTCAGTGATGTAAAAAGACCAAGCAACACTTGATAATAATCAAGGCTCGGGTACATGCATATAATATGTGTACTTGTTGATGTGGAACTTTGTGAATACAGAAGGGGATATGAAATTCCGCTTTAAACCAAGAGATCGTATGTAAATTGTTGACAATAGCATTGGAAAAAAGACGAAAAGCATTATTTCGTTCAATGAGATAAACTAGATATAACTTATTTAGCAACTAAGAAGTCTGCTCACAACAAGTTTATTGCAAATTATAATGAAACAGTTGACAGGGCTTTTTTTATTTCTTGGTAACCAACGGAAAGATTCACTTAGTGATTTGTTGACATTTTCGTTTTCAGATTCGATACAGAAGTACAGAAAGTTAACACTGTATTGTTACAAGAGAAACAAGTGTTGAACAAAACCCAGAAGGAGAGAGATGAAATAATTTCTGAAAGATTTACCCTGGAACAGGAATTAAAGGTATCAAAAACTAGTTTGGCACAAGGATTGATTTTCAAGGATTGTGTGAATTGTTTATCCATGTTGAATATAGCAGGATATGTAACATTAATGAACAAAATGTTCATTCTAGAATGTCAAGTTAGACTACGAATTGCAAACTGAGAAAGTACAAAGGTTAGAAAAGGAATTGCACGAGATTTCGTCAGCAGGGAACAAGGATGATAAAGAGGTTATATCTCTGAAGAGGTTAAAGGCGGAATTAGAGTCTAAATTACAAGAACAGGAGGAAGAGTTAGACGAACAAGCTGGAGTCATTCAGCAACTTGAGCAGGTGAGTGCAATTTAATATTTAAGTAACCCTGGAATCGGAATGACTCGGTGATGTTTTGTACGTTAGAAATTTCATGAATCTGGTTGGCATCCATTGGTTACAGTGTTGGTAGCACCATCAAGACATCAATTTTGACTTTCAGTAATAAATAAGCCTCTTTAAACCTTGTTCAATTTTGACATTCCAATTTTCCTTTCAGACCAAGCTGCGTTTGGAGATGAACAAGGAAAAACTTCGACAAGAACACAATCGTGAACTTGAAGAAAAGGAACAAGAGATGGAACATATGAGATCCTCGTCCCAGAAAAAGGTAGGATTTGTCGTGGGGTCATAAAGACAAAGACACGGTGTTGGTAGTGCGTGGATGCTGGTTTATTGCAGGGGAACAAGTTGTA
>JBCAUG010015979.1:0-10915 GCA_038406175.1 Haplosyllis leylae
TCATCTGCCACATTTTGTACAATGTATCACAATACCGATAACTTTGGGGTGGGCAACTGAAATCAATGGGGGGGGGGCAACTGAAATCAAAAAAACTGATTTCAATCACCCCGGGGGGGCGAATGAAAACGGGGGGGCGAATGAAAACATTACACCGGTCCTGTTTCCATGCAGTGTGAACGCGCCATTAGATGGCGACACAAGGGACGCACTCCTCTCTCCAAGCATTTTTCATTTTCACGCAGCTTTCTAAAAGAACAGGTTGGCGTCTCACCCCTTAGGGTTTGGTACCAATCATCTGGGATTTCCTGGATACGCCGCTGAAAGAGTACTGAGAATGGACAAGCATATCGACACACAGAAAACATACATTTCTTTTTGGAGTCGCTCCTTTTGCCAAAACAGGAAGCGTGCCCTTCCGATTGGGGCAAGGTAAACCGATACCTTTGAAAGGAAACATACTGTCTTTCAAAGGAGCATTGATCTCAGAAGTATCCTTGACTCCGTCTTGAAGCAGTTTTATGACAGTTCTTTTTGGTGCCTATATGACTGGGTGTCTAATATTTTTTAAAAACTTATCATTACACATTTATAGCATTTAAACACTCTCAGTTGTTGTTTCTGGACAATCTTCCATTTCTGGTTCGTATGATGCTTTGCCCAGTGTTTAATTCCTAAACATAGAGCCTAAACCAGTGGCGGATCCAGGATTTCCCAGAGTGGCCAGGAAAAGCTTGCACTGAGGTTGAAAAAAAAGCTCAAACAATTGTTCTTTTCGCGTCGTTGCGAACAGTGGCTCAGCATCACATAGTTGTTTAATTAATTTTTCTCTCATATATCCTGAGTCGATTTAATAAAATAGCTTGAATCATTCATGCTGTGAGATTTAGATGGAAATTCTGGCATCACACGGAGATGAACCAGTTTTCAGTTCATAAAGATTACTACACTTCTCAACTAATATAAATAAAAAAATGGTAGTATAACATACACATGGGTGGTAAACAAATGCATGTGAATTGATTGGACATAGGGACATTGTAGAGTTATGGGCAGATAATCACACCCCCATAAAATGGGGGTCATAGCTAGTTACAATTAATGCTGGCAGGTGGTGGTGATCCACACCTCAATGCCAAAGAACATGAACCCAATGTTGTCCCCACATCAGTGTTGGCTACTAGTGGCAGTGGGGACCCATGTCTTAGTATTTTAGTGCAAAAAGGCACTATGCTGGAATGTTAGTTGTAGGTGGTGGTGAGAAACTACACCTAGATTTTTAAGTTCAAAAAGGTTCAGTTACTAATAGTGGTAAGGACCCATGCCTAAATATTGAAATACAAAATGGTAACCATATCTGAATGTTAGTTGTTGGTTGGCTGATTGACCTTTTTCCAATTAAAAATTGCAGCACTGATGCCTACCACCACTTGTAATCAGTATTCAAATGTGACCTTTGTGTACTGAATCATTTTGGTGTGTGTCTACACCACCATCATAAAAGTCAACATACAGGTATGGTCACCTTTTTGTACTTAAACATTGAGGTCTGAATCCCCGAAGCCAGTGGTAAGTGACATTCAGGTATAGGTAACATTGAAGCATGGACAAAATTGTGGCATGGGTCTGTATTACAGGTCTGTTTTGGTTAATTCAAAGTGCTTGAATGCCAATTGTTTGTTTCAAATTAAGTGGAAATTCAAACTAAACTATGACATATATTTCAAACTTTGCAAGAAACTTCAAATTACAGGTAACTTTGAATTAAGTCTTCAAATTAGGACTGAGTTTGTATTATTACTTTATATTGTGGCTTCCTTTGATTTAAAGTTTGAATTAGACTCAGACCTAGTTTGAATTAGAAAATGAAGCCACTGTACAAATAGTATCTTTTTGATGTTTGTTCTGTCATTCTTTTGACTCTTTCGACACATATTCAATTGTTTAGTGTCAACAAATGCTTGTTATTTTGACTGTTTTGACATGAGATAAAAGCCAATTTTCAATGCTGCAGAATGCTCGTCTGCCAGTGGTCCCTTGCCTCAACCAATACACTGTAGCATTGAACAAACAAACAAAGAAATAGATACCCTTAAAATTGGCTTTTATTTCATGCTGAAACAGTCAAAATAACAAGCATTTGTTGACACTAAAGAATTGAATGTGTGTCAAAAGGGTAGAAAGAATGACAAAACCAACATCAAAAAGACACTGTTTGTACAGTGGCTTCAATTAACAAGATAAGATCTAATTCAAAATATTCAAATTTATTTGAATTACACCAAACTTCGAATTAAGTTGCCCCAAAACTTTGATTTACTGTCACTTCAAACTAAGTTAGTCTTGAAATGCCTTCTATCCAATGGAACTTTGAACTAACTGTGTTTGAATTAACAGTATATTTTAACATTGAAAAGATAGGGTGTTTGCCTAAGATTGTGATCAGACTTTGAATTAAGTGGAACTTCGAATTAATCATGTTTGAATTAACCGGAACCAACCTGTACCACTAGCAGTCAACATTCAAGCATGGTGACCTTTCAGCACTCAAACATTGAGACACTGGTCTACACCACCACAAGTAACCAATATACAGGTGTGGTGATTTTTTTGTAACCAAACATTAAGGTATGGTTCAGCATCATCAGTAAGTAGTAAGTAACATTGGCACGTGGAACAACATTAAGGCTTGGGATAACACTGAGGTAAGGTCATGAGTCACCTTAGTGTAATTCTTACACTTCCTGATATTTTTTCTTTGTATTCACACCTATTGATTACAGCTCAACAGTGTGTTCACAGTTTAGATACCCTCTTCTTGGCAAATAATTCTGATTTGTATGAATTTTTCACAATAAGATGAAATTTAGATTTCAAGCCAGAATTTACATCAGACAAACTGAAATCAGCAAAAAAAGCCTCCAGTGGGGATAGAACCCGGGACTGATACACTCTGATACCTTCGGACTTTGTTAAGTTGACATTTGGTTGTCAGTCTAAATCTTTAACACCTTCATGGAACAAAATTCAGTTTAAAGATCTCCTACCCAACACATGTGTGAAGAGGTTCTGAGTTCTTTCCCCACTGGAAGCAATTTCACTTTTGCTGAATATATTTTGCTTCAGTTCATCTGATGTAAATTTAGTATTAAAATTAAATTCGATCTTATCGTTAAAAATTTGAAAGCATTGTATCTCTATGGCACACTGTTCGATCATAAATGTGAACACAATCTATATTTCCCTATTTGAGAAGCTTCTTGTCTAATTAGCTGAATTAACTAACTACTAACGTTATGTGTGTACACACAAATGACCATTTAGTGCAATGGGAACAGCATTGGCTCTGTAATCAAGAGATTGTAGGGTTCAAAAAGTTTAATTTTTGCAGAATTTGTTTTGACAAACTAATTAAACAAACTGGAATAAGGGGGAAACGCTTGAATAGGAAAAACTCAATTGTTGGTAGAAATGTCATGTGACTGTGAGCCTTCAGCAGCTGAACGTATGGTGCTCACGCTTTTAGGTTTAGCCTGAAAATAAAGATACCTGAACAGTAAGGGAAAGGGTTAATTCCTTGCTTCTTTAGCATCACTGAAAGCTGTGTACAAAACTTGACAGCAAGCTCAGTTCATCTTCCCTTTTGATGTATCAGCTGGTTCTTCGCAAACATTATTTCACAAATGATTTGCTGCTTATTATTTCCTGGTAATTTTGGGCACACCATTGTGGCTTAAAATATTGGGTATTTTGTCCTTTTCAACGGCCAATTCTGACGATACTGAATGAAAAGTGCGCAGTCAAATTGGGAATGAACTTGCGTAGAATTGCAAGTCTCTTTGTTTCGTGTTAAATTACTGATGTGAGCATTTATTTCTTGAGGGTGAACTGGGTAAATGAAAACGAGAAACCGATAGAAAATTTTGCTGCCTCGAACGTCAAAATCATGACATATTTTTTCCGTACCATCAAAATATTTCTGCATGTTTTGTGTACACAGAAACTAGCCATTCACATGGATTATTCAAACAAAGATGTATTCACAACTTGTGCTTTTGCTTGGAAATTATTCCTGACCCTTCCCGAAATACAAAATATATAACTAAACAATAAACACGAGCATAAAGTTGACCCAAAGAGATTAGTCAAGTTTTTATCACCTTTACCTCTCGTTCTAATGTGTTACACGAACCAAATAAGGAAAATGATTATCATGTGACAATAAGACTAATGGGATTTTACCAAACACTGTTTTAGAAAAAATAAAAACATTTGGTGTGCATGAAGATTTGTCGTGCGTCATGTAGTTTCCTCTGCACGCATCCATGAAATACAATATATGTGCGAATAACTTTCACAATGAGTTGTGATCAGGATATATTTTCTAACGCAAGAATTATAGACTTGAGGGACAGCACCGTAATTGATCTGAATGTAGAAAGTAAAGTTTCTATTGGTAAGTATAATGGACTAGTTATTTTTTCTTGTGCAGTGAAATCGTGTTGTAAGAACAGTGGAATCTGCAAAGTCACGACAATTTTGTGCTGTACGGTTGTCATAACACTCCAGGTTTTCCTTATATATTATGGCTTTCAGTTCCTGTTTTTCGAGCCGTAGGAAATGTAACAAATCGAATGAAACCCGTTAAAAGGGAAACGTAATCGTGGTAAACAACAGTTTCTCAAATCCCACAGGCATAACAATGTTGATATTTATATTTTTCTTGCCTCTCGTCTCCATTCCAATCTTCCACAGTATGTGTAAAAAACACACTATTTTGGACTGGAACCGATTATATTAATGTTACAAGTTACATATATTCATTTGACTGGCTTTCAGGTTTAACAGTGGATGATCAAGTTGTTTCATCGACAGTAACCGAGGATGATTCACTAGCAGTGATAAGTCTGTGTCATGTGGAGAGGAGGAGGGACGGTCACTGGTTAGTTCCAGACCCTTACCTACCTTGCCTGCTGAACGACGAAGATGTTGCAGAGGCAACTCTACTCAGCCAGGGTACGGTTTCTTGGAGGAAAATTCTCCTCTAACTTTGTTGCGAAGTTTTTGCATTGAAGTGGAAAAGGTAATTTACAATTCTGTCTGTCATTTAGACAATGATAACTTAGAAAGGACTACTGTTTTTTTTTCACATCATGTAATGTACTTTAGGTTCAACCATAAAGAGTGGAGATAGGTTTCTGAGGTATACTTACTTTCAAACCAAGAAACGCAGGACTCTACCTCGCACTCCTGGTTCTCCCTTTCATCCGAGTCCGTCTCTCAGAAACAGCCAACCCGTTACCCCTGGGTCGGCTGCCCCACCACCGAAACCCAAGAGATCCTGGGTTTACACCGGATCACTAGAACACGTCAATCTGGTCGGAAGCGATGAAGCTACGGACGAGACAAATGAAGAAATTGACACCGTTAGACTTCAGGTAATGCAATAGAGTTTTTCAGCAACTCTCGGCAATACAAGAATGCCAATATTGCCAACTTCGTTTTAGCTCTGCCACCAAAAATCTACTGGTCCAATGAAGTGTTTTAACCTGAAATGTAATGCTTATGTACCCCTTAGTTTCCAATTTCACATTTATTATAATAAATTGGTGCAAATGATGAAGAAAACTGGAAATATATGGGAATACACAGTTGGCAATAATGCCAATATTGCCAACTTTGTGTGTTTTGTGAAAAACTCGAATTCATAGACAAGTGGCTCAATAAACCCCTGCGGTACAGAAAACATATTGTAAAAATTAGAGTTTAAAATAATTAAATGATAAATAAATGGTAAATAGATCTATAGAGAGGCGGTGTTTTTATTCATTCAGACTGATGTTCATCAAGAACCAGGATCTATGACCCCTTCGGTAGATGAGGAACTACTAAAGCATGTTCAATCTCCATTTGAGGTAAGTTCTCTCTGTGTAACTCGAAACTGGACATTTTTGAAAATTAAAATGAATTGCATTTCTTGGTACAACCGAGAAGCTATCTTTTATTATCAACAGATAGCTAGCATGGCAGCATCTTACGTCTGTAGACAAGTGATGATGTACACGGACACAGTATTGTCCTCGACCCAACTGGATCATCTGTTTAAAGCTCTACAGGTATTCCTGAGGCTCCTGCAGAAACTATTACCAATTTCTCAAGACCATTGATCGCTTGTAACTTATATGAAATGTCAACGTATTTTTCCTGAGTAAAAAAAGATAATTACTAAATGCGTGCATAAAACCTGGAACTTGTTTTTTTAAACTTTGCTTTACCTGACTTATATTTTTCAGCACGCTTCAAGTTATGCCGAGAATGTTATTTCTGTCTTTATCGGGGAGTACACTGAAGCCCAGCGCGCGGAGGAAGGAAACTTTAGCAGCGGAAGCACTCACACTCTCCTTCCTACAGAAGCCAAACCTATTCACGGCCCAGTCATTCATCTGTTAATTGAGCTACTCAAACTTTCCTTGGTAAGTCTGCGGTTCTATGAATATCAAATTAGCATATTTTTCTCAACAAAAATGAAATGGTGACGATATATGTCTTGGTTATCTACCTTCGGGAACAAGGATGGGCATACTTGTTGAATTAATCAACTATTTTGTGGCAGTCATCATATTGGCAATTTTGGGAAGCCATTACCAAAAATCACAGTAGTATCTAAAGTCACCAAATTGTTGACAATTGAAGTTCACATTACAGATATGAAACAATAATAGGTACCAAACATACGGTCACAAAGAACTTGTGGGAACACATGATATTTACTCCAGAAACTGCTGAAGTAAAAAGACCGCCCCCAACGAGTCACCAAAGTGAAAACTTTCGCTCTTTGATATTGTTCGTATTTTGTTGTAGGATCCAGAAGAATACGTAGAGCTTTGGATGCACTTGTTGTGCACTTTTGGTCATTTCACACAGAATCTGTCAGACTTTCTCCACTATCAGGGGGCGCCTGTCATCATGGGAGTCATGGCGGCGTTTGGATGTTCCCTTGAGATACAGCAGTACGCGTGCAGCATACTCAGTCAGCTCGCGCTCTACCAACCGACAATAGGAGAAAAGGTCAATTTCTTCCTTCATTTCTTGGGATTGTCGCAAAACGTTATGAGTTACAAAATTTTAATTGTCTAGAAATCAACTATTATTAGCATAATTTCTTGAAATAACGTTTTCTACAAGATATATTTGATGTTCAAAAAGTATTATCTAACTGTAATGAAAGTATAATTTCTTTTCTTTAAATCTAGGGCCCAGTCCGAGAGAGCTGCGTCGAGCTCATAGTCAGAGCCATGAAGCTGCATCCCAAGGAACCGCGAGTACTCAGACCTGCTTGTCGCACTCTGGCTAACATCACAACCACCTACTCCTCACTGACCGAGCAAATATTATCTCCTGGTAGGTACATTTCATGCATTCGAACCATCTTGAAGAAAATAATATTACGTAGGATGAGAAAAGCTGTTATTTAATGTAATGCACTTACACTGAGGAAGTATTTGCAGAGTAGATAATGATCTGGTTTGCATTTCACACGTGTCTTGCACTTGGAATTTTCAGAAATGGAAGACCAAGCAGATGTCCTGAATATATCAGATTTAATCACTGCCTGGTTAAGCCTTCTGGATTTCATCCAAAATGAATGCCTCTCTCCTGTACTGGATACAATGGAATCACATCCTCACGATTTGGGAATTCAAACTGAAGGACGAAGGATTTTATTTTTCTTCTTCGATTCTGATTTAGAAATGGAGACTATGTAATTCAAATTCAATGTTTTAAAATTGTGTTTTTTATTTTTTCGAAAACATCTTATCCTATACAGAGTTGAACATTTTGGATATTTGATTCCTAAATATAATCAGCGATTAAAATTTTTACCTTTTACAGGTCTGAGGGAGAATTGTTGGCAAGTGCAAGACATTCCATGGTTGGAAGCACAGACATGGAAAGCTCAGATTCTGAAACCAGTCTGGGAAGTACTCTAACAACTGTGTCGAGTTTGTACGAAAACTCCTTAACATCTCTAACTTCTGAGCTCGGCGTGCAATCTCTGGAAGGTGGAAATAAAGTTTCTTCAGAGGAAAATGTAATTAATAGTTCCAGAAGTGGCAGTCCCTCAAACTTTGAAGGTCAACCTGACCTCATTTGTGAGGTTGGTCTTTCTGGTAGTCAGCAACCCGATCTTGTTTCAAGCCAAGAAATTTTAAGATCTTGTTCACCAGTCGGGTCTGGAAGCTTAAATTCCACAGGAGTTCCACCAGTCTCCGAGAAACTTGGAAAGAAGAAGAAAAGAACAACGCACAAGGACATCAAAAGCAGAGTAAAGGCCATGATCAACAAAGGAAAACTGAAGTTAAGTGATTCCATTGGGAGAAAGAAGAAATCAGTTGTTGCTGCAGGCGGCGTTCAAGGGACGTTTAAGAAATATGTTGAAAGCAACAACGAAGTCGATGAAATTAACGACAGACAAGAGATTATGACTGAAATGAAAAGAAATTTAGCCACACTGCTCAACGATGAACACGATGTAAACAAGCAGGAAACGAAGGACCACAGACGAAACATCGAAGACGAAGAAGTAAAGATGCTGGGCGATGCCGAAATAAGTCGAGACGAACCTGATGAACAAGAAAATGTCAAGGTTCTGGAAGATTCAAATGATTCGGAGGTGAAACTTGAAAAAATCACAAAGAGTGAAGGCAAACATACACAAGAAAAAGGTGAAGAGGTGATGACCAGCAGTCTTGATGATCTCCTTGATGTCAACACGAATGAAAATGTGAAGCAGCTTCAAAGAAGGTATTCTACCAGAAAGAAATGGAGCAAAGCTCAGAAACCAGACGTGGGAAATCTGATCTCCAGGGAGACACTGTCTCTTGCTGATTCTTTGGAAGGAGCTACCTACATGTCGAGTTACTCATGTACAGATTATATTGACGGAGAAGAGGACTTGGAGCCGGAAATAACCGAAGAAATTAGAATAAATAAAATCAAATGGAAACAGGTAGTCGCGCAGATAAAAGATCAATGTTCCTCTGATCAAAGAACAAATCGAAAAAGTTCTTTGGATGAAAATCAAACAACATCTATTTCAGTTATGACTTACGAGAATCTACCTCCAATAAATCAAGTAGCAAAAACTTTGGAAGTTGAATTTGATGATTCACGACTGACAGTTCCTCAACGGTTTGAAACAGAAGTTGAATGCGAGAGCAGTCCGCGGATAACGGTCTCACCACAACCTGTAAGAAAGACGGAGGTAAATGAAAGTCCTGACAATCACCTCAATGATCATTCTCCAAACAGCAGTAGAGATTCTGACGACTATTTTGTGATCGCAACACCTGAGAAGGAAACAACAGAACGTCGGACCAATGAATCAGAGATCACTTCTGAAATACAACAGGAACCCAGTGATGACTATGTAATGATCGCCAATGGGGAAAATTTAATGAATTTGGAGAAATATGAATCAGAGACACAGGCTAGTACCCATCGATCTGAACAGGGAAAAAATGACGAGAAAAAGTCAAGGGTGCCAAAGTTTGCCAAAAGAAGGTCGCCTTTTGGTTTTAGCCCTTTGCTTGACAAAGCAAAAGACAAGTTTGCGGGATCAACAAAAAAATCTGGAATTAAGGATCGAGGAGACAAGGAAAGTGAACAAAGTAACAAATTAAGGTCGAAGGCTGGAAATACTGAAGTGAAACGATCCCCGGTGAAGAAACGCGACAGAATAAGGCACAAAGATTATACCGAAAAGTCAAGCAACCCTTTTGATAAAAATGGCAATTTGAGAGACAAAGAAAGGGATAGGAATTTTAAAGACTTGGCTACAGAACTCGCAGAAGCCGTGGAAACTAATCCAGAAAACGTGAATTTAGATGATGGTAGTGCTGAAGCGGACACGGTCAAAAAGCCCAAAAAGAAATCACCAAAAGGGTCTAAGACTGCTGACCTTATCAGAAAAGACCATGAGAGTGTAATGCAGATCCTAGCTTCAAGAACATTAGTAAGTTAAATCCTTACGCAACTGTTTATTAATTTACTTTTGCAACGGTTTCAAAATTAAGTATATTTTTGCTTCTTTTAAGCTCTTAGTTTTTTATGAAACATTCCCAAGGACTATTTATATCGACTGGTATTGTCCACAATAATTATTTGACAGAATTCAATCTATTACATAATTTATTACAGATATTAGATCACGTCATGACTACATGGAAGCTGGATCGGCCAAAAGCATTGGGCTTACTTCAAGTACCCACGCACCAGATACTGAAAGATGCTGATGCCCCGCAAAACTTGGTGTCCATTCTGGAGCAACAAGGCATTGACCAACTGCTATTGCGAGATGCAGATCCAGCTCTAGCGATGAATTTATTGCAAGTGCTCTGTGATTCGTATGTATTTTTGTTTTATTTTTTGAAAAATAAACTTGCTTAGACTATTTTGGGGGATTAATTTCGTAACCAGAAGGAATTTAAACTTAGAAAAAAATAAATTATTTACTTCGATATTTTTGACATAATAATGACAGATGGCATTTGTTTTCAAACAACCTCTAATTTACTTCTAATTATTGTCTTTTTTTCAGCCCGTTTGGTAGACAAATTGCTCTCAAGCTGGCCGACAGCACTGCTGAGCTTCTTAGCGATCGTCAGAGACCATATCACGTACAGCTTGCCGCGTCTTGTCTCGTTACTTTGTTGCAAGGGCCACTGGCTAGTCCTGATCCCCAGGGAAATGGTGCGCACAAACGAGTTTTCCCGTATCACACAAAGTTGGCAATATTGTCAACTTTGTGTTACCAATTCAAAAGCAATTACTTTCGACTCATCTAAGTAAATTTCCTACAAATGTCTAGAAATATATAAATATAGAATATGTAACTAAATTCTAGTAAATTAGC
>JBCAUG010015990.1:0-10915 GCA_038406175.1 Haplosyllis leylae
ATTGAGGTACAGGCCTGAGGGGGTGAGTAGGGATACACACTGACATGTCATGCTGTGATTGGTTGTACTCATCACGCTATTCACTGATTGGTTACCCGGGACTGTGCATGTGCCGTCTTTGCACTGACTGGACGTTGTGTGAGGGGGTGAAACAAGGCACGCGTGATCTTCATGTGATCAGAACGTGATCCATGCATGATCCTTGCATAGATTTTGGCAGGAAAGTCTGAGGAGATCTTTGAGGTACGGATAGTTGCTCTTTGGCCCAACAGAAGCCAAATACTGTCGCGGCTTTGCTCCTCTCCTCAGAATTCACAATAGTTTATTCGCAACCTGTTACAATATTTTGTAAATTCAAAATATTTTTAAATAGACAATACAATAAGCAAAATATGTAATGAAATGTTGTTAATGTCTAATGATTAAAGTTCAAATAAAATTTATGAAGTTTACATGCGGTCTTCCAATTTGATCAGTTTGAGTTTCTCAAAGTTTCTGAGAAGCATGAACCAAGGGTAACGTCACCTGAAGTCAAAAACACATGGATCAGTGTTTTTATTAAAAAGACTAATGTCCACCTAACAGTTCTGAGAAACCATATCCAGCAGACAGAATATACAGACAAGTACTCATAGAAAAGATAGCAATACAATACTAACGAAGTTTATTTGCTGCTTTTTTGATGTTAATTTGCATTCATTACCGCTCGCGTACGAAGTACCTTGAGAGGTTATGTTTTCACAGGTATCTGTCCGTCGACAGGGGGGGGGGTACCCCAATGTTTGATCCCAGGTTCCTTCTTGGGGGGTACCCCAGTCACTGGTTCCAGGTCCCTTCTTGAAGGATATCCCAGTCTCTGGTTCCAGGTCCTTTCCAGAAGGGGAGGCTACCCCTGGACAGGATAGGGGTACCCCCGACAGGATAGGATACTCCCAGACAGGATAGGGGTAACCCCCTAGGGCCCAGGAATGGTTGCGCCGCGGGCGGTACACTTCTTGCGTTTTCAAGCAGGAGGACTTTCTTGTTTTTGTGTGGTCAACTGCATTACTTCCGCAGTTCTTCACAAATTTTAAGGAGACGAAGAGTTTTATGAATATAAATTAAAATTAGAAAGATGTTAATTTGAACAAATATTTTTTTTCTGAAGCACCAATCTTTGGATATCGCAAAAGTGTGAAAGTGTTAAAACTTTCGCCGTACCTAATCAGAGAAAATGAATACGACCCCAAATTTCAATGGGAGCCTCTGACATTTTTGTGTGTGACTAATTGGCCGGTGAAGGCTCTGGGAACTTTTGTAAATATTTCAAAACATTGCATGCTAAATTTATGAAATGTATGCTGTGTAGAACTACCATTTTTGGAACACAAATCATCACATTACACTTCTTAATTTTTTTTGAGGCACCATATCATGAAAGTAAACATAGTTAAAAATCCGTTGTTGTTGATCTGTGCATTGTGCATTTACACTGATGTAGGGAAGGACACACATTATAAGATAATGGCATAATTATTTCATGAAGGAATATGACTTCACCTCCTGGTCAATTCATAGCATTTCAAGTTTTGATTATGCTCAAAGAGGAAGTTCAGGATAAGAACCTCAGAAAACTCGCACTTGTACAGGCGCAATTCTATTTTCCTGAAATAGGCCAAGGATCCATGCAACAGGGTGAGTTGTTCTGTTCTGAGCCATCATTTAAATAGATACCCACTGCCAGTACATAGGTAACATTCAAATCAGACTAATGACTTGTTACAGTGAGAAAAGTGAGCAATGCCTCCGAACATATTCAATTTCTTAATCAGGGTTTCGCAGGATAACAATGGAATTAGAGTGTCTGACAATATTAATATCATTAGTTTTAATTATTGAAGCATGAAATGAAAAATGTGATAATTCCAGTCTTTTATTTATACTTGCAAATTTGAAATACTACATCTGTAGTTTATCTGAATGCTACAAGTACATGTGAACCACCTTAATGTTTCTAAAAAAGTGCAAGGTAATATGATAAACGATTACCTTAAGTAATATATGAGAGGGAAACTGTATTCTCCCTTAAGAAAGGGCTATAAATAACTAAAGTACAGAAATACAAATAGCTTCATCTGTACTGGCCCACAATTACATAACAACCAATGGCCAAATTACACAGAGGGCATAAATTCCTACTGCTGGGCTGTGCAAGGGGTTCCCGACAGCATATAGCCTAGCCAACTCACTGCCCAGCTTAAGTAACAGAGTCCCGATGCCGGAGCATGACTACATGACAGAGTAAGTTTTATTTCACCTTACCGCCGAGACACGTAGAGAGAGTACTTATTAGACGTAGCACCCGAGCTAATAAGATAACAAAAATGTAGAAGCAAGAATCGCCTATATTATAAGTTGTGTGCACATTAGCGGTAGAAACCTACTGATCAGAAAAGAAGCACTTGTTGTTGCACAATACATGATGGTAAATTACCCATAAATAAAACCCAAAAATAGATCTAAGGGCTTTAGAATAGAATTTAGCAGCTATTCATACATCCTAATCCAGTATGAAATCTTGACAGAATAGGCACAATGCATTGAGGACAGATAAGAGACCAAAGGAAGCTTGATCTATGATCAGATATGGTGCTAAAGAAATCTTCTCTCTGAAGTGCCTTGAGAGTTTATTCACTTCTTTTTTCACAGTTTAGAGGAAGCAAATCAATTGTGTAATTAGACAAGGATTGTTCAACAGAAAATAGACACGTTCTCATGTGTCAATTAGATACCTCCTCACTTCCAATAATACCAGTAGTTTGGGATAACGTGACAAGCCTGTGAATCGCGCGATCGAATTTGAGCGAGAAGCATTTCTGACAGGGAATTTATCTTTTGTGCGGTGTAAAAATTACATCTTGGGAATGAATATTTGGAACTTGTGCTAGAAATATTGATGGTGTACAATGATTATTCAAAGCAATCCATCGAAAATGTGAAATTTGTACTTCAAGCTGATAAAATATTCTTGCCAGGATCTTGACCTAATCCTTAAGAAAAGCTTTTCTGGCTACATATCAGAGTGACAAAGGAGCTTTTAGGTCCGACGACCTTGGCTCTGATTGGGTTGTCATTGTAATTACTCTTGACACACATTGTGTTGATTTGGTAATGCAAGAACATAATACACGACATATTAATTCACGTCAAATATATCAAAGTAGATCTAGTAGCATGATTTCATTGTCCCCAGTATGATTTCCTTTAGTAGTTTGTGACTCCTTTTCATCTGATAATCAAAGAGTTGGTTGATGTGGGTGCTGATTAGAAATCCATGTCTTCCGATTTTCAACCAAATTCAAATATTCGGTCTTCTGAGGTGCCTTTTTCTGAAGTATGCTGTGTAGGAGAGTAGGATACATACATATCTGTATGTACTAGCAAACAGGTTGATCTATATATGCGTTCTTGTACGTTTCCGGATACTCATTGTGACATCCAATGTCATTTATCATCATTAAGCAGTAACAGTACCAATCAAATCACTTGAAAGTATGTACTCTTAGACTCGGCAATCAGAGCTATTCTCCCTAAAAGACCATTAATTTAATGAGAAAATATCATCAGTGTGAGTGAAACATATTCCGGAAAAGATTATAAGAATATCTATTTCTGATGTGGAACGGTGAATATTGATATATTAAGACACTGTTCCTACATTTATGGTCCACCGCCAACACTCATTATATGAAGACGCCTAATAAAATTATTTTGTTTTCAGTTTTCAAAAGAACTTGCTTTGCTTTGATAACAATAGTTTTCAAATATTATATAAAAATAAAATATATTAGAATTTTATAATATTTTTTCAATTATAGATTTCCTAAAGTCTTAGGAATCACCCCCTGACGGGGGTTCAAAATGGTCCTGTGCATTACCAACCCCAAAATCAAAACGTTCCCTTCAGTTCCCATTCCAACGACCTTCATCCTTTAGCAACAAGTTTTGCTATAATCTGAGTTCTCAAATCCAACACTGTATGGTCCCCCTAGCGGAGCTAGCAGGGACCATAAAAGTGGGATGTATTCTTTGTATTAACCTACATACATCGACAGGCTGTCATAATATTAGGTATTACATTCTAACACGCCGAAGCCTTTTCTGTTGTCTCAGACCTTCATTTGCATATGCACATTGTGAGCCAACCTAGACTGGGCAGTCTAGGTTGAGGCCAAGCTAGACTGTTGCCAGGGGCAACCAATATGGCAACCAAAATAGGCGAGCAACAATGAAAGGTACTAAATTTAAATGTTTTAGCATTAATCTTGTGTTAGAATAGGAACATCCACCTTGTAGGTTGGTCTGGGGTTGCCTCAGACCTCAGTCTAGATCTAGACAACCCAGTCCTTGGGCTAAAGCCCTCGGACTCTGTTGCCTTGATCTAGACCTTGGTCTGAGCCAACCCAGACCTCCAACGCGGTGATTGTTCCTTAAACTCAGTATGCATTTACGTGCACCTATTTTAATCACATCCGAGGATTGAATTTTGCGAGTGGTCTTCAGTGACATAAATCGGCTGGAATATCAGAAATGAGAGAATTACCAACCAAAACTGGGACATGCGAATCATGCTTGCTATTCGGTAAATACGTTTAAGATACACTTCACATGAATTGGCACTGTCTGTTCTTGATTAATTCTTCGGGTACTTTGTCCTGCAAGCCACACCTGATATTGTCAAGGGAAACTCAACCTCATTTAAGTCGAGGAAAAAAAACTTGTGTAAATCCCCATTGTCTACATGTTCCTTTCATAGGAACGACAAATCTGGGAATTTCCAAAACTTGGCTGAGGGTAACATTTCTCTCCAAAAAACCAAGCAACAAGAAAGATCAACATTACCCAATTCCAAGACTAATGAAAGAACAAAAGTTGATAAAATTGCCCCTTGGACTTAAATAAAAACCTGTACAATGTCTGTTTATGCTGTTCGAAGCGAACCTTCACAAGCCATATAAGCCATACACATTTCACTTTTGACATGCTGTGTGGCCTCCTCAGCATTTTTTGCCAACAAAGCACAAAACAATGTTCTGTTTAAAGTCAATTAAAATGCAGGGATAGCGATTGGTAGTGAATAAACAATGAACTCGCGCATTAAAACTCACCAGAATAATACACAGTTATCTTTTGTCAAGAAATATCCTCCTCTCACATCACATTGATTCTTTGAAATTGATGCTGTCAATGGCTTTGTGCCAATTGCATTACATTACCTGCAAATCCTACCATTACATCCAAAAAGATGACTACAAATTGTTTCTTTGCACAAAAGGGATGTTTTGAGCTTAAGCCCTTCTGATTGATGCACTTGTTGCAAGGACTGACTGTTATGAATAAAATCCTAAGCTACTTCTGAAAAATCAATTTTATACGTCATTTTTATCATAATGCATCACCAATCACAAATCACTTGGTACAGAAATAACAGGCAGACTCCTACACAGCGCACCCGGTTCCAAATTTATCTGTCATAGTTGTAATCCCTTTTCTATCACCTATATTGTGAAGGAAATCTCGCACCAAGAGTGAACTAGTTGCAGGATCAAATATAAATTAATATTATCATTTTTGTACTGTGTACAGTACATACATGCACTAATATCGCAAACAACTAAGATTCTGCAAAGGTAAAATGCAAGGTTTTACGTTAACTCAGCTTGCCTCTGGTTCTTAATCTAATCAAAAACATTTACAGTCTCAATAGATTCTGAAATGTATTTATGTGGCCGCGAAACATTAAATGTCCACATCTGTGTCATGGGTTATTCAAATAGAGGTTGTCGCTTCTTACAAAGTCAAAATTTAGTACAATTCCTGTATCTTTGTTTTGGAGAAAAAAGTAATTTTGAAAATTACTAAATTGTAAATTGACATATTTTTGAAAATATAGTGCAATAATTGTAAAATGCAACTTTGTGTCTTGAGATATTGGTTATTTTACTATTTTTAACAAACTAAAGCAGTTACAAGTTAAAAATTGTTTGATTCTATCATTTTGTCCTGAAACAAAGATATGGGAATTGAATATCTAACAAAAAATACTAAATTTTGGCTTTTTAAGAAGAGACAACGTCTCATTCCCTCCATTTTAATATAACCCGTGTGTATGTAGTGGTCTCAGGAGAATGGGCGGGGTCAATGGCTCCGTCACCCCGTTGGATCTACTGCTGAGTGTATCTAATTCAATCATCTAACTCACAACCATCAGCAGGGAATTATCAACACGAAGGTATTCTCTTAAATTCGCCAGTAAAATACCACTAGTTCAATAGTTCAAATTCTAGTAAGGCGAGATGTAAGACAAAGATATAAGGCAGTGAAGGATTACATTTGTACATAGTGAAAGATAAGATGGTGTTTTCCAGCTGTTGGACTGATGTAATTGTAAAACAGTCAAATGATTTACCTCACTTCAAAGCCACAAACTCATTCCGTATTGCTGTATTTCCGTATCTGTGTGTGTGTGTGTGTGTGTGTGTGTTTGGGGTGTCGTTTCTTGAAAACTGGAAGGGCAAATTTCTTGTAGACTGTTCTCTAAGGCTGTCAGCAGTAAAGGGCCATTACATAACTGTCTTAACTTTCATTCAATGTGGAATTATTAAAATTGAAAAGTCTTCTCAACATAAACTATTCGTGAAAAAAAATCCGGAATGATTGGCACTAACAGGACCCACATAAGAGTGACAATACGAAGCATAAACAAATAAACAGACATGAAAAATATTCAGCCTCTATTTCTCAAACATTTTCTAAGTACCAGATTATCGACCTCAAATTGGACCCGCGGTTTGTGTGAATGGCCGAATAAACCAAGTTCCCTCTTTTAAAATACCAAAGAGTAATCATGGGATTCCTTCATACATCTAGTCTATAAATAGGTTCAAACCTCTCTCCAAGCAATATATTGTCGCAAACTGTCCGCTCTTTTCTGCACCACAGATAGAATACTGCTGCTTCTTTTTGTAGATTTTATTGCCTCCCTCTTGGTGAAGCCTGAGCTTTTCATCATCGTGCAGGGTAAAGAAGGTGTTGTAACAAATCCATTACTTTTAGGTATCATCACCGATGAGTTCTTAAGTTCCACTTAGATTACATCCACCACACAAGAGCACCATCTCCGATAGATGCATGTACCTTCAGTAATCACCTCAACCTGTACACAAACAGGAATATTTACAGTTAAAACATGAAGAAATCTCATGTTCACGATTGCAACTTTGAGTGCATTCCTCGACCATTTTTTGTTGGAGATCACTTCTTGGCGTGAAAATGTCTCTGAATGTATCTGAAGCAACCCAATTATTATCCATAGACAGCAGTTGGATATGTTTGTTACAGATATGAATGTGCACGTGATAGTAATAGTTATTGACCGTGACAACTGTTGATCTATCGGCAAATAAGAAAACAATAGGGAGAGCAATGGTTGCCGTGCCCTTCCGTGCACTGTTTTTCTAAACGGAAAAGCTACAGGATCTATTAGTCTTTTGTCACGTTGCAGGTTGTTGTGAATTGCAGTGTATGGATCTAAAGACACATTTAAACGAGGTCGTCAGTGAGATTAGAAGATTACTGTATCGACATACGCACACTCAATTTCACACCAGCGTTAAAAGATGTGCATCTTGGCCTTAATGTCCATTTAATCCTCATTAATTATTTCTACCTTAAACATACCATGTATTTCTTCTGTAAACGTGCGTAGGTCTTTAGCTGTTCAATGGGGAAAATTCGTATTAATTGCTGATAATTGTACGTGTAATAGCAACTGTTGTGCACATAGGTCTATGTTGGTGACGCAAATAATCACGTCGATCTTGTGAGTCGGCAAAATCGCTGTACCAGCGTGAACAAAAACACAGATTATCTAAAAAAAGTCGATGGACGCGTTTATGCTGTGTTCACAGTGAATACCAAGGATATTTCCACATTCTACACGGATCACACCTGCATTCCCATTGAGACCTATATATACATTGTTATGCTGTCTGCTGTTGATTACCTTTAAAAAACTTTTGCTGGATACAAAGTTCTTGGAAGATGTTCTTTTGATACCAGGGTCCTAAATCTTTCCCTTGGCTGCAATCAGATATATAGTCTATTATTTAAAATTCACGAGTCCAAAAATGCCATTTTTAAGTGTCAGTTACTCATAGCTAGTCGAAAACAAATTCTCTGGTGGCTGAGAACTTTTGTGTCATTATGTCAGTAATGTAGTTGCGCTGACTGGGTGATTTTCGTCTTTGGAGTTACACTCAGTGGGACTCACAGAAGGTTCCTGCATCCCAGTGAGAACAGATCTATGTCCCCAATAGAATAACAAGATCAATAAATGTCACTTGTTGAACAAAAATTCATCACCAAACTAAGCCACGGGCACAAAAGTGAAATCATGATGACGATGCATTCTCTGTAACTCTGGCATTATAAGACCGGTTGTAAGCTGCTGATGGAGCATGCTTTGCTTAACAATGTAGCAGGTCTAATACAGAGGATAATTTGGTCGCAGCATGAATTCGTGTCTCTGGAATAAACATGATTGATGTTTTAGAGGTAGCAGTGTATTCGGCGATTTGATTGGCAGAACAAATAAGGGTTTTAGAGGAGTGTATTTGGGCTGACTTGGAGTGCGGTCGGGGTAGACCACGGTAGGGAAGCCTTATCTGGTTACCCTGATGACCTGAGGACCTTTTCAGACCCCTGACAGTTACATACCATTTTATATCTTATGAGAGACTCGTGATCAGTCTTTCCAGTCAGTAAGGCCATTGTAGGGAACGAGGAATCCTTATGCCCCAGCGTGGTGTCTGAAGGATCCTGATTTATTGTTGCTGCTTGGGTTGCTGTGTCGCATGTACATGTTTTCCGTCACTGACATGTGCCTCAATTGACACTGTTTGTAGATTGCGCTTTATTCGAATACGATGATAGCCGTCACATTAATTTCACTTTACTCCGAGATATCATTATATTAGTTACAGTATGATGTCAGGGACTGATTGTAGCATAATTCGGTGGTGCGCTGAGTAATCCAGTCCTGAATGACAGACCATAACTTCTTGTCTTGGTATTTCAAAATAAAGTGTGTGGCACAGCTGGTCGGACGTGCCGTTTACTTATTGATGCTTTAAAACCAAAAGTCAAGAAAACAACCTATATCAAGTCCAACACCTTTGGGCTTATCTGCTATGTGCTCATCTGTTCTATTCATTAAACACTTTTTTCTCTATTCCCCACAGATAAATGATTTATGTGCTCAGCCTTTAATATCAATTAGGATTTAAAGCTCAAAGGACCATTGTTTTATGTAATTCGCCTTTATTTGGACATTTAGGTTTTAATATAAAAAACGTTGTTGGTAGAGATAAGTGAATAATGTCGAGTTAAAGCAATATCAGTAAGTACCAGGGTTATATACACAGCAGTGCCTGATTCTTTATTGTTTCATTAATGTCCAGTGTAATTACCTTGGGCTTCCTGCTTCCTTGATAGATGGTGACATAGTTGTAAAAAGCGCAAATCGTCATGTATTATATAATGTTCAGAAGCAACTATGTCCAATAATGAACTCGGTGACCAGTGATCGGAATGACATAAGCTCCTGTTGGTGTGGTAGAAGAGATGCACAGATCTACAGAATTAGGTTCAAGCACAATTAGACAGTGGATTCCGACTGAATATGATTGCTTTGCTCATCTCACAGACAATATTCAGGTGAGTTTAAAAAAAAGAATCCATGTTGGTAACAGGAATGACTGAAATATGTTGACAACAGAAGCTATTAATGGTCCCCGCTACATCCACTAGGAGGACCACATAGTGTTGGACAAGAGCAAGTTGTGTTGATATAAACACTGGCCAAAGCCATTGGACATAAACAAACCTAGGAACAAGAACCCCCTACCCGAAATATGAGACATTGGGATTTCACCAGTTTGGACTCACAAAGAAACCTCCCCACCCCCTGAAGACATGGACTTTGGGATTTTACCAGTTTTGGACTGAGGATTATAATCCTAGAACCCCTCCCCCTGTGGGGACCATTTTGACCCCATGGAAGAATGGTCAACCGGTGGATGGTACACTTTACTGATAGAACGGTTAGAAAGGGTTTGGGTTCGTTGGGCATCGGTTCTGGGCCTAATATAGAAATATTAGAATTAAAATAATTTTGTTAAATATTTGTAAATAATAGTATATACCATCCTCTAGAGAAGCAAAAATAAATACATCAATACATTCAGTGACATTAAAATTTTTGCAAAAATTCTTTTTGATTTTGATAGGTAGAAGGACAAAGATGAAGAGGTTATTGAATTTAATTAACGTGCTTTGTAGTAACTCGCTATGGACATGGTTAGTGCGACTGGGAATTAGTTGTTTTAACATTATTGTTCATAGCACAACTTTTTTGTGATTATTATATCACTGTTAATATTTTCTGATCACGTATGTAGTACGAAGGAAGGTAATATTTTCAGACGTGTCTGTCCTTCTGTTCTGGGAGGGGGTACCCTGACCAAGTGACCCTACGCACCCTAGCCCCTCCCAGTCTGGACCAGTCCCAGCTGGGGAGGGGGAGGTGGAGGGGAAGGGGAGGGGAGTGTTGGAGGAAGAGGGGAGGGGAAGTGGTAGGAGGAGAGGGAAGTTGGATGTATATCCTGACCAAGTGATCCTATCCCCACCCCCCCCGCCAGACTGGACCAGGCCTGGGGAGGAAGGGAGGATAGGGGAACCTGATCAGATGACCCTACCCCCTCCCCAATCCCCATCAACCCTCCCCCTGGCTAAGTCTGGTCCAGCATGGTAAGAATGGGGGATGGGGCTGTGGTCAATATTGCCTCGTAATGTTAATGGGAGGCTGCCTTGTTAT